>JAULKM010100202.1:0-10589 GCA_032355605.1 Rubia tinctorum
CCCGCCGGGGTCCCTATTTGGTCATAAATTTTAATTCAGCTCACTTCAAAATCCACACTGCACATGCTCTTAGAGTGGGTTAAGCATTGCACGTGGTCTAAAACACAAAAGGCGAAGGAGAATAATGATTCACATTTATCAGGACTATTTAAATAAGGACATTAATTGTCAAATCTTTTCAGCTTTCAAAACATTTATTTGAAGAAAGACAATAATAATTAATTAAAAATATATTTTAAATACACAAATCAATTTAATTATTGTGAAAGGTGATGTGTCAAGCTGATATGGAAAATTTTGGGAGTGTCACATGGCCAAAAATTTTGCTGTTTTAGTTATATCTATAAATTTTAAAATATTAAAATAATCTAATCATCAATGAATAGTGAAAAATGAAGATGTGAGACACTATTAAATGGAAAGAGGGAGTATCAGTATTACAAGAATACAAGCCAAATCCTATAATTTGAGGAGCATTGCTCCTCAGCTACTTCCCTCTTTAAACTGCTTGGAATTGTATACTTCCTCTTCACAGTCGAAATTGCATTCTTGATTTTTTTAACACTATTATCTATCAAAATTTAATTGTATATTTGAACAGATATATAAACAACAATTTTATAGTATATGATATTTTTTAATTTGTCGTAACAAGTAATTTTTAAATATCAACTTTTTGTTTACATTTATTATATGTGGGTAAACATATTAACGGTCAAACATGTTTTTAAACAGCGTGCTAATAGTTTTAGTGTAATTTCAACTAGGATGAGTAAAATAGATACTCATCGAATTTAGATAAGGTTATTTTTATATTCAATTAATTGATTAGTCCATTGCTTTATAAGATTTTATTTTTATAAATTTATTGGTAGTTTACCATTTTCACCATATATGATAGGATACTCCCACCGTCTCAGTCGAATCTGAACATTTTCTTTTTTAGTCCATCCCAACAAAATTTGCACACTGTCCCTTTTAAGAAATATTCAACATTCTAAAAGAAAATATTGCCCTCACAAACTTAAATTTTACTAACCCCGGTCCATTTCCTTCAACCCTAGTTTCTGCTCATCAAAACTCACCCTCTCCACTTGCTTTCGTCTCAGCCACCACACCCATTCCCTCACCTCTGCTGTCACCTCCGCCATCACTCCTCTCCCCTTACCTCCGACTCCACCTTCCTCCAAATCCACTGTCGTGTTCTTTCATCCTCCGCAACTATGGAAATACTGATGCGGGAAGTTTTCAATGTTGAGTCGCGACTATGGAGATGTTGATGCGGAAAATTTAATTTTCGATGCGGGAGTCGCAACTATGGAGATGCCGGACCACGAGAAGTTTGATGAATGTGAGAAATTTGATGTTTGAAGTTGGGATTGATGAAAGTGAGAAGTGTTATTGGGGTTTTCAAGGTGGACTCGGAATGGTGAGCGGCGAAAACAAAGAGGTTGTGGGAAGAAAAGGTTATGAAGGTGAAGAATGTAGGAGTAATTTAGACATTTCACGTTATTGAAATTAAACTTTAATCATCTCTTTTTGCAGTTTCCTTGGGGACAGAGGGAGTATAATAATTGCAGATTTGGTTACATATACTCCCTCCGTCCCTTCAGTGATCATGTTTGACCGTCAATATTTCTATCTATATACAACAATTCTGCATAAAATTTGATATTTAGAAAATATATGTCAAAATGAATTTAACAATATTTCACATGATATATTTATTATAAATATATTAATTTATACTTAGAGTCAAAGTTTACCAAGTTTGATTTGGAAAAAATAAATATGCCAATACTCGCGGGATGGAGAGATTATTATACTCTTTCCGTCCCATTTTAAACTTCACCTTTTGACTTTTAACAGTTGATTTGAAAAATATTTTATCCTTAATAACTTTCATTAAAGATAATCAAAACTTGTGAAAATTTGATATTTTGAAAATACATATTATAACGAATCTAACAATGTATCACACAATAATATTTATACTTATATGTCAATTAAATTTTAGGGTCAAAGTTAGAAAATTTTAACTAAATAAATAGTTAAATTGCAGATTGAAATGTCAAAGAGGGATCCTCTAAAATTATAATAATGTTGCTCTTTCTTGGCACATGGATTCAAGTGGATAGGGTAAGGAAATTTCCCTACTAAAATAATTAAAAGAATGAAATAGAAAATTATTTTTTAAAAAAGAAAGGTTGTATTATTAATTATAATTTCGTCTCAAAATTTATCGGCAGAGGGACGGAGGGAGGATAGAAAGAAGAAAGTCACGCAACTTGATTGTCCGAATGTGACCGTGCGATAGTGACGCACTGATGCCATTTCTGTCCTCAATATTTACTCCTTCCGTCCCACTGGTAAGTTTCAAATGATTTTTTCCCATAAAATTTAATATAAATTTATGTAGTATTTTTTTAATGGGTGATGACAGTGGGATATATAAATCAAATGAAAAAAAGAATTATGACCATGTATTTATGACTAAACGTAGGAAGTTTAAAAACAGAAAATTATTAGTGATACGGACCAAAAAGGAAAATAGAAAGTTATTAGAGTGACGGAAGGAGTATTTATTTAAGATATTATTTGCATGAGGATAAAGATCTGAATTCCACTTCACAAGGTGCCCAAATCAATTCAGTATATAGTACTTATACGCTATTTGAATTTGTGTTTTTCAAGTTCTTCATAAAGCAAAATTTGAATCAAGTGGTATTATAATTACTATTAAAATCTCTGTTCAGTGTAATGATATAATATTTAAACGTTTCTCTTTTTCAAGTGATCATATTTTTTGTGGGAAGTGAATTAAAATATTTGAGGGGTGATATTAAGTTTTATTGGATCTTTAATCTGCAATTGTACAGACGATCCGTCTGGTTGATATGTTCTAGATATCTTGTTCATTATTACTAAAGATTAGTTAAATTAAATGTCAATTATACTTATCAAAATATCTGTTGAAAGTTTTTCCCAACATCTTCGAAAAAGAAAACAATTATACTTATCCACACAAATGTTCATGTATTCTTATGTAACTATTTAATCTTTCATTTTTATAATCTTTGTAGTATCGCTTCTCTCTCTAAAAAAATTTCTCCCGCTTCTCTCTAACCTCTGACATCACAACGACTTTAATTCACTTTTTGTACAACGTCACCCAGTCTCCGCCACATGGTCACAGCTAACACCGCCGCTATGGCGGCCCCAAATCCTTCTCTCAGACACTCCAATCTCGTAGCCCACTCATCTCTCATACTCTCCCGTCAATGGAAAACTTGACACCGACAACTAACTACAAAGGTGAACCATCGATTCTATTCACTAACAACCAAATTGCAGAGCTCTCCTCTCATTACCAGTCCCTAATCAGAACTATCCAAAAGGCCGATCGACAATGGAAAAATTGAAGCCAATTTCAAAACTATAGGCTTCGAAGGAAGCTACTAGCTAGGGGTCATCGATTTCCGCAATATCTTAATAAGATTCCCGAAAAACAAGACTTCCAGAGATGCTGGATGAAGAGAGTATGGTCTTTTAATGGAATTCACATGAGAGTTCTTCAGTGGACCTCGGATTTCAAACACAACACAGAGAGCTCTATTGTCCCTGTTTGGATTACTATTCGTAATGTCCCGCTCTACTACTACAACACTGTTGCGATAGTTGCCATTGGGAACCAAGCGGGAACCTACATCAAAATGGATTTGGCGACTGAAAAGCTAACCAGACCATCTGCCCTAAAGCTCTGCGTTGAGGTTGATCTTTAGTCCCAACTCCCAGCCTCTATAATGAGAAGTTTAACATTGAGTATGATAATTTGCCTTTATACTGTTCCCACCGCAAGAAAATTGTCCATGATAAACAGAAGTGTATGATTCTAAACCCTGATCTCATCCCTAAGACCATACTAAATCCAGTTCAAAATCCTCCTATTGTTACCACTGCACACAACTCCGGCATATCCACCTGTCAAAAGCAAAAAAGAGGCTAAAAAGCAATCCAAAATGCCCTCCCATAACCCTGAAACCTCCTCTGCCAAACTTTTGAACCCTGACACCATATGCAATACTATGAACCTAAGATCAGCTTATGTCAAGCCACCACCTACTGCAGTCATTATAGATACCCCATTAACTACAACTCAGGACGTAAACACCCACCAAGAGGATCCCAGCCTTTTAGGGGTGGACCATACACTTAGTCGCAAAGATCAGTCACAGAATACCATGGTGGAGACTGATACTACACTCACTAACAACATAGCCCCCAAGCTTAACCTCCATAAACAACAAGCAAAGGATGATCAGGTATTGTTAAAAGTCAATGATGATATTAACATATCTACTGACTATTCATCCAATGTTTCAAGCCCCTCCAGAAAAATACAGATTTAGTGTACTGGATGAGGACTCTGGAACTGAAGAACGGGCTGAATCAAGTTCTCAAGAGTGCCCGGTGGATAGGACAAGTGTTCTATCCCCTATAAATGTCATGATTACCAATGCTAAAACAAGAAAAAGAACACTTTTCAACAAGATAAATAAGATGAATCTTGGATCATCTTCAAAGAGTAAAAGCAATGATTTTTAATGATTGACACAAACATTAATATTAAGCTCTTAATCTGGAACCAGAGAGGATTAGATACCTCACTGATCAAATTGCAAAAAATAATCAAGCTGCACAAAATTCAGCTTTTATGTGTTCTGGAACCAAAGCATGGCTTTGACCAGGTTGAAACATATAGACATGGCTTGGTTTTCAAAATGCTTTTAGCTCTATCACTAATAATATCTGGCTGATGTGGAACAATTGTGTGCAAGTACAAGTTAAATCAGTCAACTCTCAATTTACCCATGTTGATATTTTTCTACCCTCATTTCAAAATAAAATGAATGTCATTTTCATACATGCTGCCACCAATAGGAAGGGTAGGAAATCACCGTGGAAGGATTTAAATGACCTAAATGAGGATAATAAACTATTAATTGGGGATTTTAATGCAATCACCACTATTCAGGAATACAAAGGACGTTGTAGGCCTAACCTTAGAAGAATTAGAGACTTTACTGGTTTCATTAAATTGAACAACCTGAATCATCTGTTCACTGTAGGTAATACCTTCACATAGGCACATATGAGAGTCAAACTTACCCTAGAAAGATTAGATGGAGGTCTTGCTAACGAACAATGGTTTCTGACCTTCCCAAATAGTTCAATCCATACTCTAAACAAGCTCTCCTCTGATCATAGCCCGCTGCTACTCACAGTAAGAAGCAATTTGCCCTCTCAATCCAAATCTTTTAGGTTTTTGGATGTCTGGACAACCAGACCTGACTTCCTCTCAACCATTCAAAAAAAGTTGGGATCAGCCTTTGAAGGAAAGAGGAATAATGAGACTATTCCTAAAACTTAAAAGACTAAAAAGGGCTCCTAAAATCTAGAATAAAAATTTTTTTGGTGATATAAATGAAAACATTAAGAAGGTTGAGGAAGCTGTCAGAGTTCAGGAAATTTCTTATGAGATCTCCAACTCTACTATTGACCTTGTTGACTTAAAACGCAAACAAAAAAAAACTTGTTACTTAAAGCACTTCATGAGGAAAAGCTCTTCTGGAAACAAAATGCTAAACTTAAATGGTTGAAATTTGGTGATGAAAATGCTAAGTTCTTCCATGCCTCAGTGAGGCAAAGATGAACTAATCAAAACATCACTAAATTTTTTTTTAAAAAAACTCTTGACAGTGGACAGACATCCCAGCAGAGATAGAAAATAAAACAATTCATTTTTATCAAAATCTGCTACATGAAGATGAAAACTTGGAATCTAAACAATTCTAAAACCATTTTTTATCTCAGATCCCTAACCAAATAACATTTGATGAAAATCATATGCTTCTAATGGAACCCTTCCTCAGTGAGATTAGAAACATCATCATCTCCCTCAACCAAAATGGCTCACCTGGCCCGGATGACTTTTCAGCCCATTTCTTCACACACTCATGGGACATTCTCTCTTGTGATATAAAGAAGCCACCCAGGAATTCATGAAGGGAGACACCATTCCACCATGCATATCAAGTACCTGGATCTGTCTGATCCCCAAAAAAGATATATCAATCTCTTTTTCTGATTATAAGTCTATATCACTATTAAATTTCATAAACAAAATCTTCTCAAAGCTTCTTGTAAATAGACTGACACATCTAATGGCTAAATTAATCTCATTCCAACTGACATCTTTCATCAAAGGCAAAGAGATAGATAACAATGTCATTCACTTGAAGGCAATGGTTAGGTTTCTAAATAACATATCAGGCTCTTCTAATTGTATCTTCAAATTGGACCTTGCTAAAGCATTTGATAAAGTTAGTTGCCCTTTTTAGCATAAATTCTTTAAAGGTTTGGGTTCTGTGATCAGTTTATTGAGATTGTTATGTCTAATCTCTCTTCTTCATGATTCTCTATACTTGTGAATGGTAAGGTTGTTGGCTTTTTTCAGCCATCTAGAGGGATAAAACAGGGAGACCTCCTGTCACCCCTTCTCTTTAATTTATTTTCCAAAGCATTCTCCAGAAGCTTACATTTTTGCTTCCAAAATGGGAAACTCGGGTACTTTAAGCTCCCTCCTACTGTTATACCATCTCTCATATTAGTTATGCAGATGATACGATTATGTTCTTAAATGCTACCAAAGCTACACTAATTAGACTTAAGTCATTTTTTGACATTTTTAGCTAACATCATAACAGAAGATAAAATTTGAAAAAAAAAAGTAATTTCTTCTTGAGTAGATATGCTAATAGCGTACAAATACACATGGTAAAAAAGAGCTTAAAATGATTTCTGGGACTATGCCATTTACCTACCTAGGATGCCCAATATACACAGGTAGAACAAAGTCATCCACTTCCAGCCACTCTTTGAAATTTATGACAAAAAAGCTAAATGACTGGAAAAATCAATGGCTTAGTATGGCTGGGAGATTGGTGATAATCAAGACAGTTATGTTCTCCATACCAAAACACCTATGGGCATTGATGAATCCCCCCAAAGTCAATGTTTAAAACACTGAAAAGGATAATAACTATTTTGGTTGGGGAGGAAACAGATCCAGAAGATAAAAAGGTGTGGATAAGTCTGGATAAAATGTGATATCCTATAAAGCAAAATGGTCTGGGGCTTAGGAAATACATTGACATTATTGACACTTTCTCCATCAAACTTTGGTGGTAATTTCAGTTAGGAATCACCCCTTGGTTCCAGTTTCTTTGGTCTCTTCCAATGAGTCAAAGAAACTCACAAAAGTGGAAAAGAATTGTCAAAATAGATCATATTGCCAAAGAAAACACAAGAGTGCTTCATGGGAATGGATTGGCTAACTTCCTAACTTCCAACTGAGCTTGTTTTGGATCTATTGCAGATCACACACCACCAGTTGACATTCCTAACCAGCTAACTATTTCTGACTTTATTAAAGACAAGGGTAGGTATCTACCATGTTTAACACATCTACAACCTGATTGCTTATCTTTTTTGCAGGATGCTCAAATCCATGAAGATAGACAAGATAGGCTAATATGGACACCATCAGTAAATGGAGAATTCACTTTCAAGAATGGCCATCATATCATTGCACAACAGAGAAGACAATTGTTGACTTTAAAACATGTTTGGCATGAAAAACTCCCAAAAAAATTTCTATCTTTGTATGGAAATTGGTTAATGCTTCTCTACTTTTGATGTCATCTTGATATTCTCTAACATAAATCTTGCATCAAAGTGTCCCTTCTATAACCAATCTGATTCATTATCCCATTTTTTAATGAATGTGCCATTGCATCTAAAATATGGGATTGGATGAACAGTTGTTTAGGAATTAGACCACCACCTTTTGACTCCATCTTTGAGAGGCTTACCTTCTACTGGACATTTTCTAGAATAGCAAAAATCCACACTGTCATCACACACATGCTACCCTCTCTGATGTGTTGGAACCTATGGAAGGCTAGCAACTCTTTTTTCTTTGAAGATAAAAAAATCCCAACCATTGAACACCATAAACCAGGTTAAGGAGGAGTTATTTTTAGCCTTTTATAGTAAACCTATCTTCAGTAGCAAGGTGGATGACAAACATTGGTATACCTTAGGTCTAATCCCTAAAATTAGACCACCCCCAAAGTCTAAGATTTGTCCAATTAGTTGGGTCAAACCAAGGAATATCAAGATAAATGTTGATATTTCCTGGAGTAAAAATATCATATATATAGTGGTATAGGTCTAATTGCTAGAAACAATGAGGGAATTGTCATTAATGCTAGGATAATCAACATTAAGGCAACTTCCACACTTCATGCAGAACTCTTGGCACTTCAGGAGGGCTATATTTTTGCCTTGTCACTAAATATCACTGATTTATCCTTAAAACATGATTGTCTATTAGCAATTCACTCCATTATAAACCCACTCAAAGCTCCCTGGCCTTGCTTTGACATTTCCTCTAAGTTATACTCACTACTACATGGTGTAAAAAAATGAGACATACCTTGAGACAAGGGAATTTAGTGGCTGATAGATTAGCAAAGTCGGCTGATAGAAACATAGTCTCTTCCCGGACACTTTCTTTTCAAGAACTTGATGCAAAAACAAGGGGCTTGATCCAACTTGACATATCCGGAACCCCATCCATCATAATTCATAACTGATTGCACTTTAACATTTGAATAGATGCTACTCATTATGTGTTCTTATCCCTATAGATGATCCCTCTGTGGACGAGATGGTGGAAGTTTTTGGCATTAAAAAAAAGAGTTTGGACTGAATTTTTTGACAGTTTGGCTGAACAGGATTCCCAGAAATCTAAGGATCAAACCTCCTATGGTAATCAATGCCAACGAAGAAGGAGAATTTCAAAATACAATGGATATGGAAGACGAACCTCAAAACATCTCTTCTTCGTATTATTTAGGAAAAACTTGTAGATTTGGCCGATTGCTTTACATTAACATAGAAGGTGAAGATGTAACGATTGGAATCATCTACGGTATTTTTCTTTGTAATAGGATATCCGACATATTGGCAAACAATTGCCTTTTGCACAAAGCAAGCATCAATAGGTTCAAGTTCCATCTTGAACTATCTTTTGTAATCTTTCTAAACCTTATGGCTCATAGGACTAGGATCCTAATAAATCTCCCTCCCATTAATACGAGTTTTACTTTGAAAAATGTAATTATTTCATCTTTAAAGCCCGTGACGTAACACAGAGCCTTTTCCGATCAACCCGCTCGCCCTCAGCGGCCCATACCAGCCCACACCCAGGCCAAAACACAGAGCCTTTTCCTCCGCTATAAAATTTGGTTAGATTATGACGTTCGTGCCTTTGCCCTTTTGCCATGTTAGGCGTTAAACAGTAACGTAAGGTGAGGATTAAGGACCATTTGATTAAGTTATTGTCGGCATGACATTATTGACATAATGCACATTGGTTGTGAATTGTCGCAATTTTAATGTTTTTTTGTCATTAGTTTTGGCAACTTGGCTAATTAACAACCGAGGGCGTCAAGTCGGTTATGCTTCTATTTGGCTTCCTTTGCGTTTGTTGTTCTTATCCCATTCCATCCCAACTAGTAGAATAACGAGATTGCACGGCAAGTGGGTGTTTCTGGGTGCCTTCAATTTTAGTCCAATTCACACCAGCTATCAAACTTGTGAACTAAAATGAAAAATAAACGAGTTAAAATTAAGGTAACCTGCTTTTTTTTACATCGTCAATATTTAGTTAAGTACTATTTTAAACTCTATTTGTTTAAGTTTAATAATTTTAAATTGACCCTTTTTTTAAAAAAATAATTTTAAATTGACTTAGTGTTGAACAACCTCTAAACTCATTGTAATGAGTTTTAAACGATGGAATTACAACATTTCGAAAGTTTAGGGGCACTTAAAAAAATTATGTATGACTTTCTTATCACACAAAAAAATTGATTTGTAAAACCATTTTACCCTAAATATTTACTCTTTTTTTAAATACTCTAAATATTTACTTTACACGTGAATTAAGTGACTCCTGCTCTTCCTCATTGTCATCAAAGTTGCTCAAATTAACCTTTTAAATATTCATTAGTGTTGATGTTTAATATATTAATATTTTATTTATTCATATAGAATTTATTATACATTTTTTCACATATTAAAAGAATTTAATTGAATTCAAATTAGAAAAAGGTAAAAGAATTTAATTGAATTAGAGAAAAGTAAGAGATTTTAATTGTAATATTAAAAAGTTAATATGCAACGCGCAATTATTATAAATTTATAATCCAACACAAAATTAATTTTAATTTCTTTTAATTCGCAACCTCAACCTTGATTTTTAGATAAATTACGTAAAGATTGTCTTTCAGGTTTCGTTTAATTTAATGATTGATCTATCTCCATTCTTCAATCATTTTAGTTGGCGGCGAGGCTAGTATTGAAACATAGCCTGAGTCGAAATACTAAACGCGAGATAAAATGCGAATCGTGTTAATTTCCCAACTAAAAATTTCTGACCAAAAAAGTAATCAACACCA
>JAULKM010100203.1:0-10588 GCA_032355605.1 Rubia tinctorum
ATGATGGCCTCCCACATGTCTCCTCGAGAACCGTCACATGTGTTAAGGGTGCTATTGGAAGCCTCCGCCAAAATCCTCGCATGTCCCCTCGGCGTGGCACCTTCCTTAATGAACCAAACTAAAATGAAATAAAATAAAATAGTAATAGACCTATATAAAATTAAATGAAGAATTACAATATAGGTTTTTATGAAAGAATTATAAAATTTTACTCCCCCATCTATTTAGTAGGCCCGATTGGATTATAAAAACATGTGTATCATTTGGTCGGTTTGACAACCTATTTGTCTATATGATCAACCGTTGGTTTTTGAATATTACCTGTTTTGTTTATCTAGTTTGACCAACTGCTGATCAATTTTTAGATTCTGGATATTACCCACTACATTTAACTAGTTTGACATGCTTGTTCTATAGGTAATAAATTCTTGGATTTTGGATGTTACCCGTTTTGTCTGTCAGATTTACCAACTTTTGTACTATTTGTTTACAAATATTCTTGTGAGACCACCTCACCTTTTGTTATAGTGAGATGGAGGATAAAATTGGTAATCTAAAATTGGCCACATTACATAATAGTGCGAGTGGGGGTGCGACAATAGGTATAAATATTGTACATGTTGAGAAAGAATAAGTGTGTGTGCACAGGGGCACAAAATATATAATGATAATCATTATAAAAGGTATAAAATTATCGTAAATTATTGAAAAAATTGAGGCAATAAGATATTATTTAATTTGAAATGGGATTGTCATATTTTTAAAAAATCTAACATCGATCACTAAACAAAGGATGCCAAACAAGGTATCCCAACATAAAAAAATCCATTTGCATAAGTGCAGTAGTTGGGTTTATCGGCAGTTTCGCATAAAATAAGATGGCGGCTCCGTCTTACATCGTATGCAAAAAACAACCTCTAAATTAATTCCGATTTAAAATTTGAAAGCGATGATTTTCTTATACTAATAAGCTGCGTGAAATCTTACCTTATGAAAAAGTTCTAAAATTCAAAATGAACAATTACAATGAAAATCAATAAAAAAATATAAGTAAAAACAAACAGATATTTAAAATCAAAAACAATTTCTAAGAAGATCGAAACCAACAAATAATACAAGAACGTGTCTAAAGCAACAACAAAAATCAATTGAAATTAAAATCAATGAATTTGTAAGTTACTAACAAATCATCAACATAGGGGTGATTCATGGCAATCATCATCTCCTCCAGATCCTCCACGACCAGTATTGCATGTCTCCTCGAGAACCGTCACATGTGTATGGGTCTTATGAAGAACCTCCGCCAGAATTCTCATATGCCCCCTTGGTTTGGCACCTTCATTAATGAACCAAACTAAAATGATATAAAATAAAATAGTAATAGACCTATATAAAATTAAGTGATGAATTACAATGTAAGTTTTTTATGAAAGAAATATGAATTTTTACTACCCCATCTAATTAGTTGGCCCGATCGGATTATCAAATATTATGTATCATTTTAGTCAGTTTGACAACCTATTTATCTTTATGATCAATCGCTGGTTTTTGATTATTACCTGTTTTGTTTATCTTGTTTGACAAACTATCAATTTTGCTGATCAATTGTTTGATTTTGGATATTACCTGCTGCGTTTTGCTGGTTTGACACACTTCTTTTATGGGTAATCAGTCTTTTGATTTTGGATATTAACCATTTTTTCTTGCTTGAATTACAAACTTTTGTACTATTTGTTTACAAAGACTCTTGTAGACCACCTAACCTTTTCTTATAGTGAGACGGAGGATAAAATTGGAAATATAAAATTAACCTCATCATATAATAGTGCGAGTTGGGTGCGGCAATAGGTATAAATAGTGTACGTGCGGAGCCAGAATAAGTGTGCGTGCTAGAATAAATAGTGCATGCACAAGGCCAAAAATTATATAATGATAATCATTATACAAGGTGTGAAATTATCGTAAATTATTGAGCAAAATGAGGCATTAGGATATAAATAAATACCAAATGAGATTGTCATATTTTAAAAATATATAACATCGATCAATAAACAAAGAAAACCAAAAAAGGTATCCAAATATTAAAAAAAATCCATTTGCATTAGTGCAGGTAGTTGGTTAAATATGTTGTTTTGTATGAAATAAGATGGCGGCTCTGTCTTACATTGTATGCAAAAAATAGAGTTTAAAATTAATTCTGATTTAAAATTTGACCGTGATGAATTTCTTATACTAATAAGTTGTCTGAAATCTCACCAAACGAAAAAGCTCTAAAATTCAAAATGAAAATTACAATGAAAATTAATTAAAAAATATAAATAAAAATTGAACAAATATTTTAAATAAAAAAATTCTAATCCGATCGAAACCAAGAACTAATATAGGAATATGTCTAAAAAAATAACAAAAATCAATTTTACTTAAAATAAAGAAAATTGAAAGTTACCAACAAATCATCAACATAAGGATGCTTCATGGCAATCATCATCTCCTCCAGAGCATCCACGACCAGTGTAGTATGTCTCCTCAAGAACCTTCACATGTGTTAAGTGTACCATGAAGAGCCTCTGCCAGAACCCTCGCATGGCCCCTTAGTTTCGTACCTTCCTTAATGAACCAAACTAAAATGAAATAAAATAAAATAGTAGAATGTAGGTTTTTTATGAAAGAAATATGAATTTTTACTCCCCATCAATTTAGTTGGCTCGATCAGATCTTAAAAATATGTGTATCATTTGGTCGGTGTATCATTTGGTCGGTTTGACAAACTTACTGTCATTATGATAAATCACTGGTTTTTGAATATTACCTGGTTTGTTTATCTAGTTTGTCCAACTATAAATAATGCTGATCAATTGTTAGATTTTGGATATTACCCACTGCGTTTCGCTGGTTTGACACACTTCTTCTATTGGATTTTGGATATTGCCCGTTTTGTTTGCCCGATTCACAAACATTTGTACTATTCATTTACAAAGACTCTTGTCAGACCACCTCATCTTTTCTTATAGTGAGACAGAGGATAAAATTGAAAATCTAAAATTAGACACATTGTATAATAGTACGAGCGAGGTGCGACAATAGGTATAAATAGTGTACGTGTGGAGTAAGAATAAGTGTGAGTGCACGGGGGCACAAAGTGTATAATGATAAGCAATGTACAATGTATAAAATTATCGTAAATTATTGAGCAAATTGAGTCAATAAGATAAAAGTGAAATGCAAATTGGATTGTCATATTTTCAAAAATCTAACATTAATCCCTTAACAAAGAAGGCCAAACAAGGTATCCAAACATTAAAAAAAAACGATTTGCATTAGTGATAGTAGTTGGGTATATCGGCAATTTCGCAAGAAATAATATGGTGGCTCCGTCTAACATCGTATTCAAAAAGCAAACTTTCAAATTAATTCTTTTTTAAAGTTTGATTGTGATAAATTTCTTATACTAAATAAGCTGTGTGAAATCTCACCATATGAAAAAGCTCTAAAATTCAAAATGAACAATTAAAATGAAAATAAATTATTATTTTTAAAAACTGAATAGATATTGAAAATCAAATAATAATTTCTTTTCTGATCAAATCCAACAAATAATATAGGAATATGTCTAAAGCAATAACAAAAATCAATTGAACTTAAAATTAAGGAATTTGAAAGTTACCAATAAATCAACAACATAGGGATGCTTCATGGCAATTATCGTCACCTTTAGAGCCTCCACGACCAGTGTTGCATGTCTCCTCGAGAACCTTCCCATGTGTTAAGGTTCCCATGAAGTGGCTCCGCCAAAACCCTCGCATGTCCCCTCGGTTTGGAACCTTCCTTAATGAATCAAACTTAAATGATATAAAATCAAATAGTAATAGGCCTAAATAAAATTAAATGAATAATTACAATGTTAGTTTTTTAATAAAGAAATATGAATTTTTACTCCTTCCATCTATTTAGTTGGCCCGATCGGATTATCAAAATATTTGTATCATTTGGTCGGTTTGACAACCTATTATTTTAGGATCAATCGTTGGTTTTTGAACATTAGCTTATTTTTATCTAGTTAGACCAACTATTACTTTTGCTAATCAATTGTTATATTTTGGATATTACCCACTGCAATTTGCCTGTTTGACACACTTCTTCTATTGGTAATCAGTTCATGAATTTTGGATATTACCCGTTTTGTTTGCCTGATTTAAATTTTTTTTGTACTAATTTTTTACAAAGATTATTGTAAGACCACCTCACCTTTTCTTATATTGAGATGGAGGTTAAAATTGAAGACCTAAAATTAACCATATTATATAATAGTGCGAACGGGTTGCGACAATAGGTTGAAATAATGTACGTGTAGAGCCAGAATAAATGTGCATGCGAGAATATATTGTGTAGGCACATGGTATGCAAGGTATAAAAATATCATAATTTGTTTAGCAAATTGAGGCAATAAGATATAAGTAAATTCCTAATAAGATTGTCATACTTTAAAAAAATCTAACGTCGATCACTAAACAAAGAAAGCCAAACAAGTTATCCAAACATAAAAAAGATCCATTTTCATCAGTGCAGGTAGTTGGGTATATCTGCGGTTTCGCATGAAGTAATATGGTGGCTCTGTCCTACATCGTATGCAAAAAACCCACTTTAAAATTAATTATGATTTAAAATTTGACTGTGATGATTTTTTAATATAATGAGCTGTCTAGAATCTCACCATATGAAACAACTCTAAAATTCAAAATCAACAATTAAAATGAAAATCAATAAAAATATATGAATAAAAAAGGAACAAATATTTAAAATAAAAAATAATTTCTAACCGATCGAAACCAACAAATAATAAAGAATATATCTAAAGGAACAACAAAAATCAATTGAACTTAAAATCATGGAATTTGAAACTTACCAACAATTCATCAATATATAAATGCTTCATGGTATCATCATCTCCTCTAGAGTCTCCACCCCCAGGGCCGTATGTCTCCTTGAGAACCTTCACCACTGTCGAGTGTCCCGTGAAGAACTTCCCGCAAAACCGTTGCATGTCCCCTTGGTTTGGCACGGTCGCATGTCCCCTTGGTTTGGCACAGTCGTATGTCCCCTCGGTTTGGCTCCATCCTTACTTTACCAAACTAAACTAAAATTAAATAAAATAGTAATAGTCCTAAAAAATATATATGAAGATTTACAATGTAGGTTTTTACGAAAGAACTATGAATTTTAACTCTCCCCATGTATTTAGTTGGGCCGATCTGATAATCAAAATATGTGTTTCATGTGGTCAGTTTGACGACCCGTTTATCTTTATGATCAATTTTTGGTTTTGGAATATTACCTGTTTTCTTTATCTAGTTTTAACGACTATCGATTTCGCTGATTAATTGTTATATTTTTGACATTACCCCTCCGTTTCTCTAGTTTGACCTACTTCTTCAATTGGTAATCAATTCTTGGATTTTAGATGTTACCCGTTTTGTCTGCCTAATTTACAAACTTTTTTAATATTTGTATAAAAAGATTATTGCGAGACCACCTCACCTTTTCCTACTGTGAGACGGAGGATAAAATTGCAAATCTCAATTTGGCCACATTATATAATATTGCGAGCGAGGTACGATAATAGGTATTAATAGTGTACGTGTGGAGAAAGAATAAGTGTGCGTGCGAGAATAAATAGTGCATGCACAGGGCTACAAAGTATATAAAGATAACCATTATTAAAGGTATAAAACTATTGTAAATTATTGAGCAAATTGAGGCAATAAGATATAAGTAAATTCCAAATGGAATTGTAATATTTCAAAAACTCTAATATCGATCACTAAACAAAGAAAGCCAAATAAGGTATCCAAACATAAAAAAAAAAGATCCATTTGCATTAGGGCTGGCAGTGGGGTATATCGGCAGTTTCCCTTCATATAAGATGGCGGATCCATCTTACATCGTATGCAAAAAACAGACTTTAAAATTAATTTGGATTTAAAGTTTGACCGTGATGATTTTCTTATACTAATAATCTGCCTGAAATCTCCCCATTGAAATAGATCTAAAATTCGAAATGAACAATTACAATGAAAATAATAAAAATATAAATAAAAAATGAACATATATTTAAAATAATTAAAATTCTAAGCTTGTCGAAACCAACAAATAATACAGGAATATGTCTAAAGGAATAACCAAAAATCAATTGAACTTAAAATCAAGGAATTTGAAAGTAACCAACAAATCATCAACATAGGGATGTGTCATGGCAATCATCGTTTCCTCTAGAGCCTCCAGAACCAGTGTTGCATGTTTTCTCTAAAACCTTTAAAAGTGTTAAGCGTCCCATGAAGAGCCTCTTCCAAAACCCTCGCATGTCCCCTCGGTTTGGCACCTTCGTTAATGAACCGAACTAAAATGAAGCAAAATAAAATAGTAATAGGCCAAAATAAAATTAATTGAAGAATTACAATGTTGGTTTTTTAAAAAAAAGTATGAATTTTTACTACCCCATATATTAAGTTGGCCCGATCTAATTATCAAAATATGTGTATCGTTTGGTCAGTTTGACAACCTATTCGTCTTAATCACCAATTGTTGGTTTTTGAATATTACCTGTTCTGTTATCTAGTTTCACGAACTGTCGATTTTGTCGAACAATTGTTATATTTTCCTGATTTACAAACCTTGTATTATTTGTTTACAAGGACTCTTGTGACACCACCTCACCTTTTTCTTATAGTGAGACAGAGGATAAAATTGCATATCTAAAATTGGACACATTATATAATAGTGCGAGCGGAGTGCGGCATTCAATATCACAATAAACCTCCTCTAACACCAGTTTTTCAGATGGCTAGCACTGTTATTTTGTGGTCTAAAAAACAGGTGCTTAAATAGTTGGTGAAACGGTTTCACTGTTTTTAAAAAATCGGTGTTAATTTAGTACCTATTTTTTCTATTAGCACTGGTTTTTGGAAACGGTGTTAATTTAGCACCAGTTCTAAAAAATCGATGTTAATTTAGCACCAATTAATTCTTAGTACCGGTTCTAAAAAACTGGTGGCAAATTTTTTGAAGGATTCAAAAGAAATTCTCTTTCTCTGTAAGCAGCCGCGCACAACTAGTTCAGTGGAAGGGAAAAAATGCCCTTCCTCTGTAAGCAACTACGCACAACAACATTCGGAGGAAGGAAAAAATGCCCTTCCTCAGTAAGCAGCTGCAGGCAGCTGCGTCCAGAGGAGGAAAAAAGAACCAAAATTAATAATTTACTAGGGCATTAATATAGTAATAATATTAACTTCAATAATTTGATAATATATAAATAAAAAAATGTATAATACAAAATTAATAATCTATGGGACTAAACATAACTATCAGTTTAACCCATGCTATGCATGAAGGCACATTTCTAGATCAACATCCAAAAAATAACCCAAACATTCATTCGTCCGGCACAAGAAAAACTGAAGAAAATGCTACAAAATAGGCATAGACTTGACACACAAAGTTTAATACAAGTCAGCCTTAGAACTCCTCAACCATAGGGCGGACATTCAAGTAATATTTCAAACATTTAATTGTCATAACTGAAACAAGAAATGAGTCATTCTTGAAGTTTTACTCAGTATCTATGATCAGGATTTACCACCCCTCACTTCTGTTTCACATGTTACTTGACATGTACTCATCCCCGCATATGCTAACAATTTGGGTAACTTTTCTAGGTCTCATGTGCCTTATGTGTAAACACTTGCATCCATCAAAATGAGCAAGTTCTTGCACAAAACCTCCATTGCAGTGTGGGCATAAAAGGTCACGATTACGGAGCCAAATTGGTTGGCAACTCAGGTGGCACCAATGTGTAATTTTGCTCAGAAACATCTCTATGCCCAATGTACAATTACAGTTGCCATTAAAGCCAAGATATCCTATAAGAGTTCTTAAAAGTATAAAATGAACACTCGGTGAAAAGCATGTCAGCCAAATAGAGTTCTTAAACAAAAGACAACACATACTCTATGCTAACCCACACCAGATAGCAGGAATCAAATGATGAACTCGAGGCATAAAAAATCTATCCCCAAAAAAGTTAAGCATAAAGATAACATACTACTGAGAAAAGAAAAGAAAAAAAGATGTACTTAAGCATTGACAGACACCATCACACAAAAAAAGAGATTCCTATTTCAAAACTAAATGCACCGATCAAATATAAGATACTAACTACTTGATTCTGATGAAATTGCAACAGAAAAAATAATAAATAAACGCAAAGAGGAGGAAAACAAACTCAAGAGTAATGACATATCTATTGGAAGCAGAACTCTACACTACAAGTGGTGGATTTGTTTTAGCATACAGTTCCGACTTTATAAAACTACTAATTTTACTACTATCTAAAAAGCTTACCGGTAATGATAAACATAACTTATAATCCATATGAAAAATGCCAAAAAAAACATACCATATATGCGAAACTAAATTACACCGCATACAAGAAAACAAAATTACAACGAATAGCTGCAACCATGTGGTTACAAAATCTACAATATGACAACAAAAAGAAGGACTAAATTCTTAAATGGTTATGCCCCAATTCGCATCTATCTCTTAAGTCAAGTTTGTTTGAAATTCCCTCCATTCCAAAACAAAAGTCCTCTTTGATAAAAATTCAACAATAATTGTTTGGACAAAGGTTGTCTTAGCTACAATCATATTCTGACCATTTATTCTCAAATATGCCCTCAATCGAGTTAACAATTACTCCCTCCATCCCAGGGCAAATTACAGCCCAATCATTGCACACCGTTCGAGAGATATGTTTGGCCGTTAATATGTTAAACTACTTATAATAATGGAAAATAAAAATTTACTTTCTAGAAACAACTTGTTACGACAAATTCAACAATATCACAGACGATAGTATTATTTTTTATATTTCTATTATGATATGCGGTCAAAGTTTGATAGAAAATAAAGACATAAAGTAGTTGGGTAATTTGGGCTGGGATGGAGGAAGTAACACATTTCTTTTTAATTTCCACATGAATCCAAAAAAATTTAGTATTATAATACGACTATTCAATAAAAGGTCAACTTTAACTACAAAAATAGGACTCTTCTTTTGGTACAAAAAAGAACTCTCCTAATGGCACAGAGGGAGTACTAATGTACTTCAAATGTGATTATTCATTCTTTCTTTCCCAGTTGACAATCAGTTAAAAATCTGTAAAAATAGTTTTGTACCTTTTCAGAAAACCATTCCCAGCATCAAAATCAAAATCACTGGATGAAACTCACCAGATTCAAAATTACCAGAAACACGGTATCCACCCTATTCAAGGACCTTGCCTCCTGCAAATTCTATGCGTTCATACTCATCTTCTCTGTTAGGCTCGAGGTTAAAATCAAGAATTCATTAAACAAGTAAGAGATAGTAAAGGAAAGGGTACAAACAAACTCATAAATTCATCAAACAGTAGCAAGCCATACTTTAGGTCTACAGACTAGCGCCACTTTCACGCGGCACAAGAGTGCTGTACCGAGAAAACTACATTATCCTCAAAGTGCAAACAACCAATGATAGTTTAGGGTGCTGAATGCATAACTCAGCACTTTCAAGATATGTAAGTACATTTTGTGAAGATGGCAGGAAAAACAATTACTGAATTCCAATGATCATATTCATACCATTGACAGCATACTTCAAATACGTGTTCACTAAGTGCTTTACTCCTATGCATGCAGTGAGGCAACCATACTAACAAAACAAAAGGGGCAGCGCAGTATCAATTTCTTTTATGCCAATATATGAACGACATAGCAAAGTAAAAGTCACATTAGTCAGTGTTAAATGGACAGTTAAGATTCTGCACCCACACACACAACATTCTTATCACATATAAACAAACAGTATACAATACAAAATAGGGAAAATACAGATTGACAAACGACAAGCAGAATGCTTTTCAATGATCAGAAAATAAGAGAGCAGCCCATCAACAACCTTAATTCTTATATACTCAAACCTCGGTTCTAAAAATTAAAAATGTACTTACCAAATGCTCTCTCCTCCTCTTCGACAAACACCGCCAAAACCTACAACTCCAAAACCCATCGGTTAATCCATCTACGACTCTGAAATTTCTAAGAAAACTAAGTAGCCTCTCAATCGAGAATTGAGGATGCTCAACCATGAAACTCCTACCCCTATTTATACTAGGAATTTAGGTTGGCTTGATTTCATTCCAATCATTTGGTAAATTCAATCTAATCCCTTTCAAATTCGCAGCCATTTCTTACAGTTAGGTGTCTTCTACTTGTTGGAAAAATAGTTGATTTTCATAAACAATTGGGCTCAGTTTTGAGTAGCACCCGAAATGAATTGGGTCCGGTGGATGACATTTTTGGATTCTACACAGCGAGTACTATAAAATCGGTTACTCGAACACTAAAAACGGATCAAGAGTGAATGAGATATTGATGTCGAAAGATTCACTTTTGGAAGAGGAAAAAGTGCGAAAAATGCATGCCTTGAACTCTTTGTCACACATGGGAAAAAGAGAGCTTGTGACTAGTATATAAGTTTGAAAGCTTTTTTCTA
>JAULKM010100204.1:0-10588 GCA_032355605.1 Rubia tinctorum
CCCCCCCCCCCCCCCCCCCCCCCCCCCCCCCCCCCCCCCCCCCCCCCCCCCCCCCCCCCCCCCCCCGCCCCCCCCCCAACGAAGCAGCATGGAGTACCAGATTTTGCAATTATAATGAAGTTGCAAAGTTCCCGCTAGTTATAGAATGGTACATTATAATGCCTAAACCACTACCATAATATATTATAATATTATCATATAAAAAATTAATTTAAAAACTTTATTGAGCTTGCTTTGTGTGCAAAATAAAGAGCACAAACATGTATAATGTCATAGTTCACGCCAACTAAGATTTAGCTAATACAAAATGATATAACAGACTATAAATCACTACCATACTCTATTCTGAGCTTGGTTTGCGTGCATACAAAACAGAGAGCACAAACACATTCTTCAATATAATTGATAAGACAACAAATGTGTTGCCACGAAAAAACCCGATGAAGTAAAATACTGCAGTACAAGAATTTATAAATTGAAATCCATCAAAGCACTCTAAAATTATTTACACTGAAACGCATGCGTTAACCAATGTATTTGACACGTTTATTAGTATGTTTTGGTTGGTTAATTGATAGATTTTGTCGGATTTACATTACTGGAGGTTTAGATAGCCATTGATGGTTTTCATGTCTAAATTCTTAGTTTTGTAGACTTATTAGACCTAATGGACACTATGTCCTCATGAGCACCTAGATTTCATTTTTGTGAGCTTATTGGTAGGTTTCTCGTGAGCACTTCGGTGTAGATTGTAGAAGGTCACCCGCAAGGGTGGTAGTAGACCGAATGCCACGAGTCAAAATGTGATAGTAGATGGAATCGAGCCGAGATAAGAAGGGAGTCGAAGATCAACAAGTGAAGAACTGGCACCAGCATGGGTGGTGCCAAGTTGCGTTGGCACGGGTCGTGCCGTTATGCATGACTTGTGCCCCTTTGAATGCAAAATCCTAAGATCAGCCCACGGGAAGTGAAGAATTGCACGCCTATGCCATCAGTTTTCCCAGAAATCGATTCTCAGCCAGTGGTACACAAGGTTATACACAGCATGCATCGTTCAAAAGTGGAAATAAAGCTTCCAGCCAACGGCCCCCTACACGTCTCGTGTTGTTCAAATGCTTAGGAAGTGACCCCAGCCGAAGGCCAGTGGATAATGAAGCGATCGTGTGCTCGGAAAGGCCGAGAACTACGCCCAGCCGGTGGCCTGTGTTGAATTACACGGTCATTCCAAATTGAGCTACACGGGCTGTGTGATATAGCATGGCTCGTGCCCGACATCTGTAATTCGGTTTAAGTTTGGCCATGTCTACTAAGGTTTAAGTTTGGCTAGTCTTAGTTTTATTCTCCTAG
Source organism: Rubia tinctorum (assembly GCA_032355605.1). Lineage (NCBI taxonomy): Eukaryota > Viridiplantae > Streptophyta > Magnoliopsida > Gentianales > Rubiaceae > Rubia > Rubia tinctorum. The sequence goes on from JAULKM010100204.1 coordinate 1,348, forward strand.
TTTTTCCTAAGAGTGGGTAGAAAGAGAAATGAGATAACCCTTCTCTCTTAGTTTAATTCTTCTTGTTTTTCTCAAGGGCATTGAACCCAATGAAATATTTTGGTTCAATACTTAGGGAGTAGTGATTTAACTTGGGTATTTATATTTGTATTCATTTATTTTATGAGATTCTAAGTTCTCCTTATCCTTTTATGCTTATGATTATTATGTTGACTTGTGCCTTACATTCTTGTTAATTGCATGATTGGTACTTCTATGTTGGCATACACCTTAGTTTGCTTTTGACGCAATATTTATATCCCCTGGGAGTGCCGCTAGGGTAATAGGGGGAGCGAAAGTCCAGGACTGTGTGGGTGTATGCATGTGGGTCGCCGAGTCACCGTTCTGATGGTCGTATACTAGTTTGAGCTGGTCTAGAGCCTGATAGATTATAGATATAGATACTTTAGTAGCTACTAGGGTTGGAGTAATTCGACCTATATCGTTGCAACCTTAGAGTAACCATAAGGTTCCAATCTTTTTGCCTCTATAGACCTAGGGAGAAGCATTCATAGTGGAGTGTTCGGGACATAATATTATGAGGAATGAATACAACTGCTCAGCAGGAAGGGCCATTGTTGCACTTCTCTAATTACGAAGGCAGTATCGATGGAAGAAAGCGAGAGCACCCTTGTGTGTCAAACATGGGGAAGTGTTGACCATCGATCACACTATGTGACATAAGTATTAGGATAGGTTTATATGTCTTGTACTTGATTGAATCTAGGATCGAAATATACTACCGGTCATGTAACGCAAATATCCCCAAGTGTTAATTTTATACAGTTTACAATTTTGTCCTTGCATGATTGTAATTTTTAAAATAACTCCCCCCCAAAACCTTGTTTTGCGACATTAGTTATTTATGATACATGATTGGATTGACAACTCGATTGCGTCTTTGCGTAGTTAACCTTTAAATTCCTAGCATCTATGTGAACCACCCTGGACTTGCCACTCTCTACCCCTTGGTAGTTTAGTAGCAAGAACAGGAGCAACATGTAAATATTTATCTTTGATTCCAAGCACTCCACATGTTGAAATTCCATCACTCGAAAGGGTGACACTTTTTAACGACCTTGTGGAGTGCAGACCAAATTTTAGCGCCACTGCCGGGGATGTTGGTTTAAAGATTTAACTGTTAACTTTCATAGCTTGTTGGTTGAGCAGTTAGTGTCTTTGTTTTTGTTTGGTAGGTTTAGTTGGGTTTTGTTGTTGAGCCTTTGTGATAGCTGGTCCGGTTACTCATAATTTGTTTGCTAGTGTTTATCTTTGGTTTTTATTATCTAGTTTCCGGTACACACCCATACCACAAATTTAGGAACTTTACACTACCAATCGGATAACACAGATGGTCGGAGAAGAAGAAGGAGAAGAGCTAGCGTAGAGTTTCCACAAGGACCAACTGTAGTAGTTGATGAGTTTGTAGATATGGCGGAGGACAATCGTACACTTACGGAGTTGATGGCTCCGAACTTGGAGAATCAACCACTATGCATTGTTTTCCCACCTTTGCCACCGAATGTGACTTATGAGTTGAAGAGCAGCATGGTCCAATGTCTACCTACCTTCCATGGGATGGCCAATGAAGACCCGAACAAGTATTTATCGGAATTTCACCTAGTGTGCACCAATATGGAGCCACCTGGAGTTTCGGAAGAAGATTACAACTTGGGATCCTTCCTTTCTCACTACAGGACGCAGCCAAAGATTGGATATATTATCTTCCGTCAGGGGTGCATCACTTCTTGGATGAATATGAAGTGGAGGTTCCTTGAAAAGTACTTTCCGGCTTCCAAGTATGTGGGTCTTAAGAAGCAGTTTTCCAACATTTTGCAAATGGTGAACGAGTCCCTTTATGAGTATTGGGAGAGGTTCAATAAATAGTTAACAAGTTTCCCCTTCCATCCATTTAACGAAGGTGATTTGGTGTACTACTTCTTTGAAGGTACAAGGATATAAGAATGGTTAATGCGGCGTGCAATGGTTCCATAGCCAACAAGAGCCCTAGGGATGCGATGGCATCATTCAAATAAGTGGCCAACGGGACAAGGCATTTAGGTACCCAGTCCCATGTGAAGACATTAGATGAGCATGCTCACTCTCATAAGCTGGAAGATCAAGCTCAAGCACTTGCCTCGATGATGAAAGAGTTCATGAAGGGGAGAGCTCAATAAGTTAAGGTGTGTGGCATTTGTAGTCTTGATCTAACTACAGATACATGTTTGCAAGTGGTCGAAGATTTTGAAGAAGTGAAGGCTTTGGACTTCAATGGTGGAAATATGCAATTTGCTAGAGGGCAACAACAAGGGTTCCAAGGTAACCAAAGCGGACATAGGTAAAACCCCTATGCAAGTTTCTTCAACCCTCAATACCGTGATCACCCCAACTTCTCTGGCGTAAAGAAAACAAAGGGTACAACCGAGATGGACAACCTCAATCTCAACCCTACCTGAGGGGAGAAAGGTCTTCCAACAACAATGATACTTTGTACAAGTCAGACTTGGAGGAGATCCTAGATGCAATAGCTCAATTGGCAAAGAAGAGTGATGTGTTCGCGGAATGAGCAAAAAGAGATATTAAGGAGCTCGACACTAGATCCTTTTAGAGTATCAAAAATCTCGAAGTCCAAGTCGGCCAACATGCCACTTCGGTGAGCCGACTTAAGGCTAGAGAATTCGGCAAGCTACCGTCTCAGCCTGAGGTTAATCCACGGAATATGAGTGCTTTGAAGTTGAGAAGCAGGAAGGAGGTAAGCGGGGCCGAGAAAGAGATTGTGTAAGAAGATAACTTAATTATGGAAAGCAACAGGACTAACTTCGAAGAACAAGAGATGGTTGTTGAAGAGAATCCCTCCAACGAGCTTCCCACCACCGAGGCAATGGTGATCCCTCCGCCACCTTTTCATAGTGCTCTACGGCGAAAGCCAAAGGTGGCAGCCAATGAAGCGCAAATTCGAAAAGTCTTTGAGAAGGTCGAGGTTAACATTCCTATTCTTGATGTTATTGAACAAGTTTGCTCTTACGCTAATTTTTTTAAATGCGTGCACTAAAAGAAGGACTTAACCAACTAAGAAAGTAGGTAAATTGATAATAGGGGGAGTAGCCACTTTAGCTTATATGATCATACCTAAAAAGTGTTATGACCTCGGAATGTTTTCGATACCTATTTCCTTAGGTGGTAAATTGGTGAAGAATTCTATGTTTGATCTAGATGCATCAATCAATGTGATTCATTTTAGTCTTTATGAGAACCTTGACATAGGTGAGCTTAGAGACACTAGGGTTATTGCCAAACTAGTCGATCATCCCCAAGCTAGCCCTAAAGGTATAGTTAAGGATGTCATTGTTAGGACATGCAATTTGGTGTTTTCGATGGACTTCTATGTCCTTGATTTGGTGTTTCCGGTGGACTGCTAGTATTCTTCATGATTCTCATCATATTCATTACATCCTTCCATATCAATTGATGGGAGTTGTTGCACCACTTTTTCCTTTGTTATTCAATGTATGCTTGATACACAGATCAAACAGTACATGAATTAATTCATTTGACCAAAGTGTTCGACTTGCATTTCCATCAATATCTTTTGCTCCCTCGTCTTGGTCATTAATATTATTTTTTAAGTCATATAAATATGGCAAAGTCTTGGGAAAGACGGTCTTTCCATAGGGTTATGGAAAGATGAATTTTAATTAGAATAATAAAAGGTAAAAGGTCTTTGTTGCATTATTAAAGTTTTATTATGCAACGTGTAGTGGTTATAAATTTTATAACCTGGTTCATGCAACCCGAAAATTTTATCTTTATTTCTTCTAATTACACTTTAAACCTTGGTCTTTCCATGACTTATAGAAATACCGTTTTTCAAGAGACGCACTCTATAAATATTCATATAAATATTCAATAAAAATTATCACACTCAACAAACTATAAAAATATAAGATAACAATAATATAAATTTATAAAAACAATGTAAAATACAATTAGAAAGTTTAATACTCCAAGGGTGGAGTATTCTTTATTGTTATGAAACACTTAACATTTCACCTTAATTCATTTTAAGGGGTGAAGTATTGTTTATTGTTATGAAACACTTATCTAGTATGGCTATGGAATACTTAATTGGTATTAATGATAATCCATTCCACAAACGTATGTAGTAGTGGTATGGAGGTGATACGTCGCAGGCCTACGCTTGCCTTTAGAAGTAAGCCGCAAACCTTTATTGCCGAGGAAATATACGCTGCAAGGTTTTTATTGATGGAACATACGCCACTACTAATGGAATATAGGAATAAAATGGTTTTAAACGTTAGGATAAAAAGGTAAACGATTAAAAAGGTAATTATTAAAGGTAAAATCCAAACGTTAGAAAAAACACTATTATTATTAGCGTTTTGTATTTGGAGGAAATGGTACGTGAAAAAGCCAATCAACTAAAGCTTTTTTCATATTAATTGGTTGTTTGACCAAGCGAATACGCTAAAAGCCAAAATCAAATCAAAACGTCAATGAAAATCTAATGTCAAACGCAGTCGTAATGTTTCTAACCAAAACTTAAATGTTTCACTCGAGTATTATTATTCTAATTAAACCATGTCTTACTATATGCCCATGAAAAACTGTCTTTCCCCATATTTTGTCTTTTATTATATTGTAAACTTATTTCAATTATATTTTAACTCAAATTAATCTATTCATAAAATTTAAAATATATTTCAATAATAAAACACTTAAAATTACACCGAATAATTAATGATACAACATTTCAAGAAAATGAGATCAAATTTAAAATAATAATACACAGTTTACATTCAAAATAACACAAGCTCTTGTTTTACACTGACTAACTGTTAGATGAGGCTATTACATAATTGATGTAACTAATGGGCGATTTGGTGTTTGTTTTAACTATTTCAATGAGATTCCTATAACTTTGATAAGCTTTTAAAATGTATCGCAATGTATAAATAATTATAATTTGACCCTAAGAGTTATTGAAATGAGATTTTTCATGACTAGTCTGTCTAGCAGGGGGATATTTTCTCTTAAAATAATATTTCATAGTTTATACAATTCTTATATAACTCATTGAGAATATCATACTTACAGTATCCCCGGTAACAAGCCTTTTAACTGACTAGAAACTTACATGTTTGAAAGTAAAAGATAACTGCTAACTTATTATCCATAATTTTAGGGATTGACCACCATAGTTCCATGTTTGAAATAAAAGATAACTAATGATTTCTTATTCATAATTTTAGGGATTGACTGTCACAATAATTTTTATAGTACTAAAGATATGATGGGGAAGATAGTACTAAAGATACGATGTGGAAGATAGGTCGGGGTATAATATAATTTTAGTAGTTTATATGCTTTATCATCATAGTGCAATATAAAAAAAATTATCAATAAAAAAAATTTAGACTAACTTTCTGTATAACTTCTTTATTTCAAAGCTATTTTACAACTGAGTGAGTTTTCTAACATGTGGCATGTCCATAATATTATGAACACGTCATTTATTTTTTACCGTATACACTGCATTTCTTATATTACATACTAAATTTAAAATTTTAGAAAATATTTTTATATTTTCACATTCAAATACATATTATTACTTGTTTTAACTTTTAAAATACAATATTTAAATTTTATTAAAAAATTATAATTTTTTTGTAAAAGCCACTGTGGACTGTCCATAAGGTTATGGAAAGGAGGGATAGCAGTGGGTCGGGTTTTGGTGGAGGTCCGCCCTGCATCCGTCCTGTATGGATGAAGTTTTTGTAAGGCTTGGTCAGATATGTGTATGGAAATTGTACCCGCTGTGGATGATGGGGCGGGTATGGGTATGAAAATTTTAGGTGGACATGGGTATGGAGGTACCATAATCCGTACCCGCCCCGCCCCGCCCCGCCCCGCCCCATTGTCATCCCTAATGGAAAGACAACATTTCCTGAGACTTTCTCTTGGGAAAATGATGGGAAAATTAGAGAAAAGTCCCTGGAAAAACATTAGAGATAGGTTCTTGAAAAAATATTGGAGATAAATCCCTGAAAAATTATTAGTAATAAATCTCTGGAGTTAGAATAAAATTAGAATTGCATAACAGTCCCTACCTAAAGTTTATTTTGCCTAACATGAGGCCATCTCTTTAAGGAATTGTACGAAGAAGTGGGCACGTGTTCTGATAGCACTTTAAATAAGGTAAGGAAAAATTACAAAGAGTTAAGTGTTAAAATAATCTCTCTTTTTTTGTCGAAAGTGCTAATCTAACCCTTTAAAATTTAAAAGTGCAAATATAACCCTAAGTTTTAAACCAAATTTCCAATCTAACCCCGACAACCTGAATTTGGCCAAAAATCAATAAAATGATCATTATACCCCTGTTTTTAAAAAAATGAAATTTCAGAAAATTTGAAAGGATAGTTTTACTCTCATTCTATTAACCAAACAATTTTATTTCTATTTATTCTTCTTCTTGGATCCATTCATTTCTTCTTCTTGGACCTTTTTCCTTTTGCCACCAGTGGAGACTCTCTGATTGAACGGAGCCCTTAGTTACTCCCATACAGCGCCACCAGTGGAGACTCTCCGATCGATTGGCGCCACCAGTTCTTCCCGTACCGAACGGAGTCATTGATTATCACCCACATTATGCAGTCCAGGTCGCGATCCTGCTCGTGGGCAATTTCATGGCAGCAGTGCTGCCTGTGCAGCAGTCCAGATCCCTGAGTTTGGGACACGGATTATCTCACCGAATATGGGGCCGTTCAATAGGGGGATTAATCAAGTAGGTTTTTTAGGGTTGAATATGGTGATGGAGCCACCATTGGTACTAAGTTTTAGGGTGCAGCGGGCAGTGGCATGCGAAGCGGAGGAGCAACGGTGGTGTGGTAAACTTGGACCCTTTCAACAGAGGGATTAATCGGGTAGGGTTTTGGAGGGTTGAAGTTGGTGATGTCCGTGTGCAGGTGAGTCTCGCTGGAAAAGAACCGAGCTCTACCTAGATTCGGTCGACTTTCGGCGATGAAGCTCAAGCGTGGTTGACCCCGGCAAACAAAAAGAAGCAAGCCAGCAGGGATAATCAGAGCTCCTGACCTCTAGCCAACAACCGTTACACCATTATCCATGATGATAATAGTAATACTCTTTGTTTGACTTTTATGTTTTTTCTGAGTATTTTAGTGTTGATTTTGTGATTTTCATTTGTTTCTAAGATGGGTTCTGTGTAATTTTGGTTAAATTGTCTTCGTCTTACTTTGTTTGTTGAATATGGGCACTAGCTTGGTAAGAGGTTTACCAGAGATTTCATGTCTTTGATAACTCTCTGAAACCAAGAAGAGGAGATAAAATCATTTGTTGTGTTCCTAAAATCAGTAAAATCCCCTAAATCTTCTGCCTTCATTGTGACAACTCGGTGGATGGTGATGGTGCCAGCAGTGGTGCTAGGGTTTGGGGTGCAGCAGGCGGTGGCAGGCGGAGCGAGGGAGTGGAGGTGGAGTGGGATTCAGTGGCGGAGAAGTCGTGAAACTCCAAATCCCGAAGGCGGAAATCTATATTCTGGTGGTGGGTGGCGGTGGAGGTGGCAGCGGAGCGGTGAAGGTGGTGGCAACAGCGGTAGTGGTGGCTGTGGTTATAGAGATGAAGAAGAAGAACCATGGGGGTATTTTTCATTTCATTTTTAGTCTTTTTAGCTTTGGTCAATTCCGGATATGCTAAGTCAACGCCGGAATAGTGCGAAAAGGTTATATCGACACATTTGCTGAAAAACTGAGGTTTAGAATCACACTTTCAGACTTTACAATGTTAGATTGGCACTTTTAGAAAATAATAGAGTTAATTTTGTATTTTATCCTAAAAAATATTGTGTTTGAATAAAAAATTGCAGAGTTTAAATTAAAATATACAGTGATTGCTACCTAACTTTTAGAAAAAAATTTGTTCTTTCAGTATACCTTCTCTTTCGGATTAGGTGAGTTAGTTTCTATGTTGTGTTGTATTTTCTAAATTTACTTGTGATTATGGAGCTTTTTTTTTGAAATTTTGAATGTTGTTAGAATTTTGTGTTTTTTATTTTGTCAAAAAAGATATTATTGTTGGTGGCCACGCTAGAAATGAAAAATCATGATCATCTTGCATTAATATGATGTAATGTATAATTAGATTTTCTTATTCTGCAATGTACCTACATCTTTACTAGTATTAATCAATCAAGTTTTAATATGAACTTATATTTTCTTATTCCCCAAAGTCATGGCACCAAAACTAGATAAAAGTTACTCCAACCACACTTTGTTTTTTAACCCAACAACATTTTGTATATTTCCTTCCATGGACATTGTGTACATTGCGACCAAACAAATCTTCTACATTAATTTTTTCCTTTGAAATCATATCACGTTTTGTAAATTTCCTTCCATATAGTTTGTGTGATAATTTCGAGGGATTAAGTTTTCAACATCAAGAGTTGTGTGAGTGACTTGTGCTTTTGACTGCTAACAAGAAAAGCAGGCGATCAATCAGTGATATGTCAGGAATCAATCGTCCATCCTCCTTTCGTTCAGTTTCTTCAACTCCTGGGCCGTCGAGGGGCCAAAAAAGAACATGGGACTTCGAGGGGTCCTCTACCAGGAAAATCTACATCAACATTCTTGGCCACGTTTGGTTTCTTTTTCTCTTTTCTCCCTTTGTTGTGTACCTTCTATATATTCATGATTCAAACTCTTGAAAAATATGATTGTGTGAGATGCATTTTGTTTCAATTTACGGCACTGAATGTTTTATAGTTGAGCAAAACTAGATCACTTAACTAATTCTCCTAACTCAATTATAATTGTTTTTTGTTCCAATCCCTCTAATTCTAGAGATTTTTTTTTCTTTTTTCAGCCAGTGAAGCTGGAATTCGGTCAATAGTAGGTTTGGTAAACATGCATGACTAATCTAAAACTTTAATAGTGTGTTAATTATGTTTTGTTTTGTATGAAAAGCATCTTATGAGAGTATAAGATCTAGGATAATCTGCTCATACATTTATCTCGACTCAATGAGTCATGATTGATTGTTCTTATATGTTGTAATATTGCTTGCTTATCATTTTCGCTACTCGTAGTTTCGCTCATCCTATAACTGTATTTCAGGATGGTGTTACTACTACCTTCTATGTCCCGGTTGACCTGCCGATGCAGAAACT
>JAULKM010100205.1:0-10587 GCA_032355605.1 Rubia tinctorum
ATAGGAAATGCAGTTGGGAAGGGGAACAAGGATGAGAAGAAATAGAGTTTTAAGTGTGAAGAAACTTTATTTGACATAGGTTGTTTTAGAATATTTTGATGTTTGAAAATTTGAATTCTTCAAGTTAGGGATTTGATAGGGCTTTTGGACCCCTTATGCGGTGAATGATGTTTTGTTATGGCAATTAAGGATTTGATAGGGCTATTGGACCTTTTTTGTGATGAATGATGATTTGTGATGGTGATTGACAAGTTATTGGCTGCCGTAATTTTTTGTAGTTTTTCTATGTTTCTGTTGGATGTGATGATTTTAGAATTTGATTTGATGTTTCATTATCAGTGTGTGATGTTTTATCTTTTTAAGCAACTAACAGTTTTATGTTTTATGTCTATGATTTTCTTTTGAAAATACTTGGTCATCTGCAATATAGATAAACTCATATGGGCCAAGTCAAAACTGTAAAAAGTGTCATTATGTAAGAAAACAATAGCATCAGTAGATAGAAGTTTAACATCCAAAAAGAGCCAATGCAATAAGGGTGAAATGTATAAAAATAGTGGTAGCATATGAATATCCTTTTCAAAATTAACACCCTCGTAAGTGTGCACTAAGGATCGAGAATTCAACATAAGAGAGAAACATCATCGAACAATATTCTTTAAGTGATTGCATTGGTAATATTTCCTCCACACCAAGCTGCATGAGACAACTATCTAACCTAATTATTTCCTTGACTTATGTTTAATAAAGCAATACATGAAGAATGGTTTGCATCAGAACTGAAGAATGTGTCCTCCATTTTTAAAAGATCAAATGCATAACAGCATGCCAGGATTAAAGCGTGCACTTTGAGATAACATTTTAACACCTGCTTTACAAAATAGCTGAATTTCCTCTTGAATTGCTCAAGCACGTGCTGCACAACTAATGCATGGTGAGCTTGACCTTTGCCCACAAGAGAGATTTGGTGCTCAATAAAACTGCGGATGTCGGGTAAACATAAATCTGGATCTATGAATTGATAGCCTCTTATCAGAGTTATACCCAGAGCTGTCGGAGCCAACCTCCGCCCAGCCTGTACCTGCAGTTTTACGATACAATAGAAAAATCCTCAACGACAACAGGAAACAAGCATACTACAACCTACAGATAACACTCATTTCATTGACTGTTAAAGAATGTTAATTGGCAAACCTGCACATAATTCCGCTCGCAGATGTTGTTAATATGCACAGGAATGGATGCATCTGTACCTATTCCATGCTTCTCCATCAGAGTCAGAGAGATCAACTCACTCTCACTAAGGTAATCTGGAGGCTGAGTATTACCCGACAAATTTCATAACTAAGCTCTTCAGAAGCAATAAAATCTAGACAAGATCCTTAAACCCCAGGAACCAACAAAGAGACACAAGCACAGAGTTGGATGCCAAGGCAATAAAACTTGGTCATGTTTGCATTCATAGTAATGATGCTATGAACTCAAAATAACTAGCACAATGAATAGAAAGGCAAGATAGCTATGCATTGTCTAGGAGAAAGTCATGTCTTTTGAAACGAGAATCATTTCAAACAGAAACAAGGAAACAGGAATCCAACATCATATGTTTACAAAGCAGATGAAAGGCATATTATATTAGCTAAAAGAAATCAGATGTCAGAGAGTGAAGTTAAGGCCCTAAAATATACACATAATCGCCGAAAATCAGGCTTGAAGCAATACCTCATCGAGCTCGAGATTCGTAATAGCTATTTTCTCCCCATTAGCAAAATCAGGCAGGTTCTTCTCACTAACTGCCATCCAAGGCATAATTGACGTGAATCCTTTTACTATGACTTTATATCCAGTGCAATGAAAGAATTTTCCCCCAACCTCAAATTCAATTTTTATCCAGAAAACCAGAGAAACCACGTCACATGTAAATGCATGTTATGCATGATGAAACCGTAAACATTAAAAGATACTTAATGAAGAAACTTAAGTGAAAAGGCAGCCAGAAGTTATTGTTCATATCCTATTTACTGTGCCCAATTCTGTCGCAATAAATTAGGGATCCCTTAGCATCAACTATGAATGCAATATAGGCAACACTTTTTTTATAGTTTTTTTAGTTCAACACTTAAAGTAAGTTACTTAGGTGACTGAATAAGGAACGGAACATAAAAACAGCAATAAGCGGTTTGCTGCCATCAAGAGCTGTTGCCTGCTGTTCTTCACTTATATTGTCTCCCCTCCACCTCCCACCCAATACAGGCAATATTATGGCTGAAGTACTTCCTGTGATGTCACCTGACTGAAGCTGTAGGCAAAGATGATTCCAAAAAGATATGCAGGGAATGCTCAATTATTTTAACGAACATAGGACTCAATTGACTGCGAGGTTATAAGTTGGATTAATCAATGTGAATTCGATAACTTAAAAGATTTTATGGAATTTCTTGATTTTCTTTGTACTGTGAAAAGAATGTATCTCCTGTTCAACACAAAGTAACACATGCAAGCTAACTGTATAAGTTATGTCAACTTTCAAGAAGAACTGAGAACACCATAACACGGCTATTTACAGAGAACCGTTATAGAAGAGGTGAATTATTTTACTACCAGCCAAGACTGAATTTTATTTCCTAAAAGTACTTAAAAGCTTGGCAACAATCGGCAGATATCACCGCTGTTCACTAACAATTACAGCTGATATAATCTAAATAATGCATTTCGATCATTTTCATTACCAATAAGCTTCTTGCTTGATTGTGAGATGGCATGGCGATAATTTAAATAGTGGCTATTTTAAGGCTGTCAAACCCAAATAGATTTGTCCATAAAAGAAAATAAATGATGACCATCTCTGGACAACATTAAGAGAGTAATATCATTGACCCGACCACAAAATAACATCCATATTGCAGAGCAAGATAAGGAAAATAGTCAAAAACCTAAACATTTTACCCATTATGAGATGATGCTAATGTCAGTAAGTTAATAATGGGGGGTGAGTATTAAGTATAAAGGAGCATATAATATAACTTTGAGACGAACTCAGACCAACACAAACACCCGATAAATGATACAGCCCTTACTTTCTGTACTTGCAGTCAGGAGACAATGTCCCCAGAAAATGTTGACAAACAAATTGATATAACCTCCATGCATCATGACCCAATATCTCTTCAGTGGCTGACCGCATTGGTGTTATCGGAGGATGATCACCAGCATCACTTCCTGATCGCGGCTTAGAATAACCATCAGCTAAAAGCTTTCGAGCATAATCACCCCATACTGGATTATAAGCTTGTCCCTCAAGGGTGCCTTTGAAGTCAAATGAGGAAGGATATGTCGTGCTCTCAGTACGTGGATAGCTAAATGCAGAATATTCAGCAAGGAAATTAGTCATGCAAATCAATATGGAAAAGACTGCAATACAAAAGAAAGTGCAGAGAATTTCCCACTTCAACTTCCATAAATGAATATTTATAGATAAAAAATTTATTGCAGTTACTGATATTCAGTTTGGTTAAATAGTAAATTCAATCGAAGTTTATTCCATACAAAGGGGCAAAGTACAACCACATCACAAATGAATGCTGATAACACAGCCTAGGGTTCCAAAAGTTACCACATAGGATTTACCGACAGCACAGCACTTTAAGATTAATTTGACACATTCACAACTGAATCCATTTGTATTTGTAAGAGCTATAGCTCAAAACTCTACCTCGACCAATTAAATGGGATCTTGATGAGTTACTGTGGATTCGAACATCTTTCAGTCCCTTTCCAATGCACAAATCTAAACCACACCAGCTTAATATCTATGACTCTCTCGTACCAATCAATTTGATTAAGAACAAGTAACACTATTTTCTAACTGTCACAGTAAGTGAATTCTAAGAAAATGAGGATGGTTCTTGAAAGAGCTGGCCAACAAAGGCAATATTAACAGGTCTATCAAGCATCTCATTCGTAGGAATATTTAGATGAACTCCAATAAAGATTAAATAGCTAGACCAAGTTCAGCATGTATAATATTAATAGAACAAGAAAAAAGAAAATCTCAAATGAACTCTACACGAACAGTTTTATTTCACAAGTGCATTTCAGGAGCTAAGAAAATGAAACTACACGCCGAAGAAACATCGATGAGAATAAAACCTGATGAAACCTTGGGTGTATAAGCGCTCTGCTATTTGCATAGCCAACTGAGGCCCGAAGCCTAATGCACTTGATGCAACCTGAAGCCAGTCCCATATCAATTAGTACAATACTCAGTCTGTTTAGGCGAATGTTATAGAGATGAAAGTAATGACATAACTTTCATTAAGAGGCTCCCAATTGTGGCAAACAGCCCTTTCTTGTCTTAGTTCAACTCAACCATTTTGCCAGATTTCCTTATGAAGATCTTATAGTTAAGGTCTGCATGGAGGTCATATAGTGCCTCCTTCACATAGAGGAATACAACTAGCCCAAGTAAAATTGAAGAAACCTTGGTGATCCCATGGTTCTTTTACTTCTACTCAGTATTGTGTGTGTGTGCGCGCGCACATTGATGATCCAGGTAGTATCACAATTGGAAATTGGAACAGCATAATTATGAAGGCATATTAAGGACATAAATATGCGAGCAAATTAACAATCCTGATCAACCCTATGAACATAAGAACTCTTGCATACACAGCACTATGTGTACTTTGGTGATATATAAATCAGTTATGGTACTAGTAATCACACTTCATCTAAACATACACCTTACCGACTGAGCCTACAAATTACTTGCAAGGTCCTATCTACCTTCTAATGTCTTCTTATCAACTATCTAAAATTTTATCAGAGCTCTAACCTTGTTTAAGACACTCCTGAAAGATAGCGGATAAAAATACAAAAAGAGGGCTGTGCATATGTAATTAGAGGGTTAGAGCAGAACAGAACCATGAGTGATTGGCAATCATAGTGCTAACCTTTAGAAGGTTGACTGTGTTAAGACCAGAAGGACGCACTTTGCACTCATCTTTTTCAGATATGCTCTTAACTTTTGCAATTCCATCCTCTACTACTAAGTTCCGAAACATTGATGCAACCTGAAAGCAGTGGAGCATATAAGTACAAAGAGCATGTCTGGAGGCTTAAATTTAGTGATTTTGAAGAGATAATTTGTATGGCCTACATCTATGTCAAGTAATCTGCCACGTGCCCATTCCAGTTTCAGTTCGTAACCGTCATATAGTATGTGAGGATGCAAAACCCAGTATTTTTCTGGCTTGAAAGAAACAATTTGCAGGTGACGTTGCACGCAAAATCCAAGCGTGGGAGTTTGACAGGGTCCATATCTGAAAGAATCAGTAAAATGATGACACATCGAATAGCTGCTTAAATTTTCTGAGTACATAGAGAAAAAAAAAACTAATTGGAGGTCAGCAACACAAAGTTCAAGCACATTCAAATGAAACTACAGAAGAAAGACGAAGCCATTCCAGAAGATATTATCCAAATAATAAGCTAAGTGACATATAATACAACACTTCCTGTCAACTGAAGTAGTCCAATTGAGTTCATCATCAGCAGAGTGAACTTGATGGACATGATGTAACTCTTGAACCATAAAACAATTTAAAAAACATGATTGTGATGTGCCAGAATACAAAAAAGGCAACAGGAAGGTCCATAATGCTAGGCAGTATTTCACCAAATTACTGATAAATATAAGGTGTGTGCAATTTAATTTCACAACATTCACCCTTGTCCTATTCTATATTCCATTGGTATGAATTTAAAATTAGACACTGTTCAGAATCAACCGAGAGAGAGAGAGAGAGAGCTTACGAGATGACTCTGGAGTCGAGATTTCCATATTTACCATTGAAATAACCAGTCTGGAACCTGGTAAATGCGACTCCAACTTTCAAGTCAATCTCCTGACGGGCATCTACTGCCAATGCTTCATCTTGATTGGGCTCAGCGAGGTTATTCATGGCCTTATAAATATCTTTCTCAGTAACAGAAGAAAATCGAGCACGGCAAACTCTTTTATCATCATTTATCTGAAAGCCAGTGCACTCAATAACTGCACAACAAATACCCAAACTATATACATCATTACCACGACAAGATGCTGCAGGTCACAATATAAGACATGTTAACGTTAGGTGTTGGTCAATGACAATTATTCAGATAGTTCAGTAATTTAAAGTCCACAATTTCGGTTTAAGAACCAAAAGCAGTTCACTGTCAACTCAGGCACTGTTTCACCATCAAGCAAACTCAAATGCACGGGTTTAGCGATTCTCAAAAGCAAGCAATGCAACATGTATGTTCAGGCCCATTTAAATTTATAGATCATGATTCATAAGCTACTGAACCAGAAAATCAATATCAATTTTGGAATTATTGCTCCATCCCAATAATAGCAGCATGCCAACATGCAAGGATACAAGTATAGCCACAGACATGTTTGTTTTAGTTAGGACCAGTATAATTTTGAAGGAATGTACTAGTGGTCATAGTATGACGCATATTTCTTATAAAAAATGGAAATTTGTAATCTGAACATGAAAATTATGATAGAAGAAATATGACACGCATGAAGAAAAATAGCAGTGATTGCATAGAGAAAACAGAACGAACGATGCCAATTTTTCTCTTATAAACAACTCAATTAGCTCTAATAAAGAAGTCCGCATTGGCCATTTACAAATAATACAAGTTTCCAAAGGCCAATATATATCATAAGTGATGCCTTAAGAAACCCTTCTATGTAAGCCATTAATAAGCATGATCATATTTCTCTTCACAAAAACCCCAGACCAGAGTCTGTTGAGAGGTATACACACTACAAGAGTCGATCCATGTAAGTCACTAATGAGTTACTTACTTGCCATGTCCTGTTGTTAATCAGATGCTTAAAAGAACAATCAAATAATATCTGCCTACCTTCAAAACATATATTTTCACCCTCGCGATCACAATCCAACCATAACACTAAGTACCCACAGCCTCGAGCTTCTTGACTTAAGTGTCTACAAATATGAGCCTTCCTTCAAAAGAGAAGTCAGAAAACTTCAACTGATAACAAGGATAAGAGGAAATGAAATGCACAAACAACTCATTCTGCATTTCTATTTATTCACTACTAATATAAAAATAAAATTAAAAAATGAGGTTCGGACCCACTCCAGAATAGAAACTCTGGAAAATAATTACAACTTGACATATGAAACGAGAAATTTGTTGGCCTCTTATTCAGTTGAAAAGAAAACAAAGCACTATTTGGAGAAAGATTCCAATTTTGTCAAGCAGTGGTGTCAAAACAATGTTGAGCCATCAAAAGCATTATGCAAGTAAAAAAGAGAGAAGAAATTGAAAGAGCAGATGTGTAAAGCATAGAAGGCCAGAGGAAGATAATAAACAGGTAAGACCCTGATGAACATACAGATAAAACCTAATAAAAAATGCTGAACACATTTTTTTATATGAATCAAATAACAAGTACAGTTAGGAAGTAACAATGATAGTGGCTACTGTCTTCGTTTCCTTATTTCCTTTTTTTGAAGTTTCTTACAGCAGACATACTGAAAACTGGCACAGTTTGCACAGATCATCAATAATGCGCCACCTGCTTTCATTTATCCAAATTCATCATCCACAATATGAGAAGATCCAATCAAAACTGTAACTCGTTCTATGAATACATTTTAAAGAAAGTCAAAAAAAAGGAACAATCCTCCAGCCTTATTTACAGGAAATATCGAAAAAGGAACTATCTGAGCTAAACTTTTAAGAGCCCATACCAATGTATTACTGGGCACTTGGAACTGCTTAAATATTTAAACAATCCAAACCTAAAATTATATTGGTTTCTTAACATAATAACCTACCGGAAGTAAAAGCAGCACTAGAAAACTAAACTTGAATCCTAAAATGAAATAAAAATCAATATCCATATACAGAGACAGAAACTGTAATCAAACAAACTGACCTTTGGGTTAGCTTCTGATTTACGGATGGGTGCTTCAAAAAGATCTAGGGGGTCTGTAGTGTTCCAATCCTGGTAAGCTGCTGGGAAATCTACACTAGATTTTTACAAACGGATCAAATCCCACCATATGAATGAGGGTCAATAAACAGGTAGGTCCAAACAAAGCCAAAATACACTTGAGCACAAGAATCTAGAGTTAGAGAGTGGCTCCATTAACAAAAAGTAATTGATAAGACCAATTAGCAAGCTAAGTGAACATGTTCACCCTCATCAATCAATGAAATAAATTGTTCCCTCTTGGACATACTATTCCCAATGAACACTAAAGCATGAACCCTCACCCCCCCCCCCCCTAAGAAAACAACGTGGCATAGTATCCAAAGAACAAAATTAGGAGAAGAAGTAACCTAACCCTTTTCTCTCTAACAATTGTTTAACTTGTCAAAAAAACATTTATCGGGAAAACAATCCAGGGAAAAAATGTATGGAACCTGAAAACATGGCCAATCACAGATGTCACTCTAAAATGAGCATGAGATCCCAAAAACATTCCATCAAATTCATGGACCTCTGTACTCCCCCTTCGTGTTGACATCTGCAAAAATTCATCTCTTAGGAAATAATGTTGAAACTATCCCACATCGCCATCATATCAGAAACTGACTTTAAAAATAAAATATTGGGCAACTCCCCTCATCACCAACTGGTTTTAAGATGGATTACCAAATCCTTAAACATTGTATGAGCTCCCAGGTTTGTGGGTTTTATCCATGTGGGATCCCATAATATTGTTGGCGCGTAGAGGGGTTTGTTGAAACTATCCCACATAGCCACTTTGAAATAAATTAACTTAACACCAATTGGTTTTATTTATCTCTTAATAACTGTCATCTGGTATCTTGGCATTTTGCAATATGATTGAAAAAGTGCAGGATGGTGTATGAGGCTAACTAGCAGGCCAAAATCAGAATAAAATGCATAGCTCCAAAACATTTTTCACGAAAAATAGAAGAAACACAAGTACCTGACCAGCTGATAGTACTGAAGCAATCGATAGAGCTATGCTGGGCTTTTCTGCAACCTGATACAACACCATATCGTCAGTACCAATTCCATACATACGAAGGAAAATATATTCATTAAATCAAAGTTTTTACAGCACCATGAGAACTCTGGGGGCCATTTTCGGAAGGGATTTCCGGTTGGGAATCTTCTCCTGCGAACAAACTGGACGTACTGCTGCAAGGTTATTTTTTTCTGGTTATTTACATTATGGGCCTTCTAAATTCTTAATTGCACAAGCGGGTTTTTCGAAGAGAATTTTCTGTTTTGGTTTTTGAATATCATGTACTCCCTCCGTTCCATGATTATTGACATATTTACTTTTTCACCGTCTTTAAAATCGTGTTTTAGCATCAGTATCTCTAATTACATACAATAATTCCGTATAAAAATTTAATATTTAGATAATAGATATTAAGATGAATCTAACAATATCTCACATGATATAATTATTTTATATATATTAGTTTATATTTAGGGTTAAAGTTAATCAAATTTGAATTTGATAAAGTAAATAAGTCAATAATTATGGGACAGAGGGAGTGTATTACTATCACACATTCTAATATGTGTATATATATATATGTAATACAAAATTATATTTGGACTAATTAATGTTAGATATAGCCATATTTTATAATTCATGTAATTAATGAGACGATTTGATGTTTGCTTTATTTATCGCAACGAGATTCCTTTAACTTTGATTTTTTTTAAATGTATAAATAATAAATAATTAAGCCATCTTCGAAACCCTTAGAGAAGACCGTGGAAGAGCCAACTGTGTATGATAAGCTTCCAAACTACTCATCTTCTTTAACCCCAACTCCACCTCCAGAAAATCTTCCTCTTGGAAGATTCCTACCCCCACATCTCCAATTTTGGATGTCTAAGGCGATGGGGTTCAAACCTACACCATATGGATAACATTATAATCGTGCCGACGACCTTAAAAATATGGAGATTTTCGAGAGGCATCCTTATCCTTTAAAGTAGATTAGTTTGTTTTCTTTCAATGAGAAAAGAAAAGAAAAGATTATCTTTATCCTCTCACTCTCAACCCAGAACCATAAAACACCACCACAATCCACCACAATCTACACTGAATCCTTCCTTGCTATTTTGCTTCACCACTTTGATTCCTTGTGAACTGTTGATTTCCCTGCTCCACACGGTTCTTACTGAAGTTGGGTCCTCTTGGTCTATTCCCTCCAGTTCTTTCTTGTGGTTTCCTGTTCACAACTTTGTTCAACATTCTTGAAAAGTTCTTAGTGATGAGAGCAATTTCTTCATTATCATCCTCACTATCATATTCATGGACATCATGTGATGATGATGCTTTAAACGCCAACTTCTTCTGAGTCTTCTTTGCAGGTTGTTCCATGTTCATCTCATACGTCTGTAGTGATCTCATCAATTCATCCAAGGACATTGTGGATACATCTCTAGCTTTTTCTATTGCTGCAACCTTCATAGCAAACATCTTGGGCAGTGATCTTAAGGTCTTCTTCACAAGCTTAGATTCTTTGTAAACTTTTCCCAATTGATAAGCCATATTA
>JAULKM010100206.1:0-10587 GCA_032355605.1 Rubia tinctorum
TTGTAAACTGAGTACAGCTGTATGTTTGTGTAACCCAAGACATTTTGCCCCCAAAATGGGGTTGTTTGAACAACGTGTAGACATTTTTAGGAGGGAAAAATTACCTTCTAATTTGGGGGCTGTGTTTCCAGCTTTTTCCAAAAAAAAAAGACAGCCAAACATCACAATCACCCAATATTGTACTTCAACCAGCATTTTTTTACTTTTCCTAAATACTTGTGCAAAAGAAAGTAAGTCAATCTTAAAGAACCGGAGTGAGTAGAATAATTGGTAAACATTTTTATCTAAATAGTTCGGATCCACTTTCCCTACGTCACTCGTGCGCTACAAATGTCACGATCCCATTTTATGTGTTTTGAAATCTAAATCTTTTACTTTAATTATATGACAGTGCATATGCATGCAGTAATTTGATTTTTACTTTCTTAATAATTTGTTTATCGAATTTGTCGCAAAAATATTGTTTTAGTCCTAATATTTATCTAAATATCATTCAAAAATAAAATTTTCACTTTATTAGCTTCTACTAATACTAGAATACATTTATATATTAAATTTTTAATAAGTATATCACATTTTATATATAATTTTAAAAAAATGTTATGTAATTATTTTATAGACGAAAATAATTTTACTCGACAATAAAATTGTTCGATATCTATATATTATAAATTTAAGAAAAATTCTATTTTTACTCTTACATCTATATGCCTATTTTTACTTCTAAATCTAGCATTCAAATGAGTGATGATCTAGTGAGTTTTTTGAATTCTTGTGGACGCACGATGACTGCTGTTTTAAATCCTGTAAAATCCTCACTATGACTACTACTTCATACCGTATATGTTACTTATGTTTTGTAGCTGGTTGATTTCAGTATCTACTGATTTTTTTCCCATTTTTTCAAGGCACGTGTTAGATAAGAATTTTCAGTGTTTTTATTACTTCCTATGTTATTAGTATTCAATACAATGGTGGAAATCCATTTAAAGTATATAGAAAAAAGATGCATAAAGACAGATTTAAGGGGATTTAGCCGTTTAAGTAGATGCAATACAAGTATCCTAGTCCTCCTTCTCTCAAATTTGGTTTTAATCGAGGAACCTTTCAATAAAATTATATATTTAAAGGTAAAAATAAAAAAATCATTAAATTTATAAATATAGTTATCGAACAATTTTATTATCGAGTGAAATTATTTTCTTTCATAAAATAATTACATAATGATTTAATATATAAATGTATATTAGTATTAATAAAACCTTCCAACAAAAATACAGATTTAAGGGTAAAAATAAAAGAGTTTGTTAAATTTATAAGATATAGTTATTATACAATTTTATGGTTGAAGGAAATTATTTTCGTCCATACAATAATTACATAACATTTTAAAAACTTATATATAAAATATGATATTTTCTATACTTATTAATAATTTAATATATAAATGTATACTAGTATTAGTAAAAAACAATAAGGTGAAAATTTTATTTTTAAATGATATTTTCATTTAAAACAAAAATATTATGACTATAACAAAAAAAATTGTGCGACAAATTCGATAAACAAAATTGAAACAATCTAAAAATCAAAATCGAAGTACTATCACATGAATAAAATAAAAAAATTTAGATCCAAAACAGATGTCAATATTTGTTGTAGCATATGGAAAGTGATGTACATGTCGATATCTTTTATATAATTGATGATGATTGATAATTATCATCTCATTTATTACCATGGATACACTCATACAAGTCATACAACAAACAATGATAGTATAAGAATGTAAATACTAGCCGTGGAGGTCTGTGACGGTGTAAATACTAGCCGTGTGGAGGTCTGTGACGGCAGTCAGCGTCATCGCTTTTAACTTTATCTCAACAACAAATAAGCGAGGATAGTCTGCTTTCGGCGATTGATCAGGCAAGTAGTTTTCTTGTTTAATTTTTCTGCCCTCTTTTCTTGTTTAATTTTTCATTCCTCTTTTCTTCTGTTAGTTTAAGGTTTTCTGTTGTTCTCGTAGACTATATTTTGAAGTATAAGCAAAGCGATGATTGATAAAAACAGTTTTATTCATCTTCTTGTTGCTTTCTCTTTCCCTCCTTCCCTTTCCTTTGTAGCATTCAGGTTGAACAAAAAAATTTCATTGTTATATTGCACTATTTGTTTCAAACTAATGTTTGTCTTTGTATCTCGTAGGTTCTACCATTCCTTCTATTAGTCTTCTTCCCTCGTAGTTGCTGTTGCTGGTTATTTGTGGTGGTTTTACCTGGAGTTTGACTTGTGGGTATGTTCGATTATGTTGGATAAGGGTATCTTATATTCGGAGTTCTCATGCTATGTTATTCTCAAATGATATGTTGGTGCATCTCGGATGGTTAGAGTGTCTTCCTATTTTTTAGGTGCCATATGGCGGATTTTGATTAAAACTTTAATGTGATGTGAGCAATTATAATGGATTGTGGTGATTTAAAAATTTTCATCTCACAATCAAGCCAATTCAATACAATTTGACAAAATACACCTTGAATTAAAAAGAGAATTAGAAAAGAAAGAATATTGAATTACAGAAAAGTAAATCGCTAAATTCGTGATTTCTACCATCAAGATAGCCACTAATTAATGGTAGCCACTAATTAACTCCCTAATTCTACATTTATACTCCCAACTTCCTCCTTCAACTGAATTTGAGCAGTTGTTCGGTTAATTGGTGGCTGAGCAACCGTTTCCAACCATTTGGCGCCCTCTTGTTCTCCATTTATACTCCCAACTTCCTCCTTCAACTGAATTTGAGCAGTTGTTCGGTTAATTTATTGCTGACCAGCCGTTTCCAACCATTTGGCGCCCTCTTGTTCCCCTTCTGATGAAGAAGTTCATATGGGTTTAATTGACCTGAAATTCCTATTTTGCCCTTTTGCCACTTAACATCAGGTACCGTCACATTTATAACGTCGGTGTGACGTGTCAATCCAAAACATTTTTAAAATTCAATTTGACATTCATGTATAGAGTTAAACATTTATATTTATAAAATTTTCAGTGTGTTCATCCATTCGCTTATTTTTTTTATCATTGTCTTTTATGAGATATATTTTATTGAAAATATAAGCATTTAAATATGTATGAATTCTTTTACAATTAACAATAAATGTAACAATATATAATACATAGTGAATAAAATTTTGCAAATGTTTAATTATTCACTCAAAATATTAAATTTAAATTCAAGTAGTTTAAAACTCGAACTTTTTCAAATTTAACTTACAATTATAATTATATAAATAAAAATATTAAATATATTAAATTACAATATTGAACTAATATTAGCATTAATTATAAATTATATTGATTTTCTTATCTTCAATATTATTAAATTTCAATATTATACATTAAAATCTAAGTTTTATATATTTTTAGTTAATATGATATTATTAAATTAATTTTACTTTAAATTTTATATCCTGACTGAAAATAGTAAATAGGTAAAAAAACTAACTGCCAAAATTTAATGCATTCGTAATTGACGTCATCAATGTGACCTTCTATAAAGAGAGGGTGTAATTGACGGGATCATTCATTAAATTTTTTCACATTATATTGATGTCTTTAATTGATGTTCCATTGAGACATATTTTTGTTCGAGAGTCTCTCAATTTGATGTGAAAATTGACTTTCTTGAAAGTGAATCCTAGATTAGAGATGCTCTAATCTTCTGGAATATGGACCCTCATTCCCTCAATAGATTCTCTCTGCCCTCTCCCCATTCATCATCATAACATCGACTGAGAAGTATTCAAAAATTACAAACTAGCGGAAGATCGTTCAAATAACCTTCGGCGCCAATCTTCCGACAAAATCGCGTCATTGGTTTTGGCCACGCCTAGATTTGTTATCTTTCAGGTCTGCAACCCTAAATTTCATGCAATAGTTTAAATTACTTGCTTAATTTTGATGGGGATTGTATTCTATATTTGATGATGTATTTCAATCTGCTGTCTAATTCTCTGGCAAAACTTTTCTGAAGTGAAATGCCAAATTTGTTACTTTATAGTGGCTTTTAACTATTTTAATCTTTGTGGTGGATTTTTTTTTGTGAGGACAATATCAAATAATGATGGCTTAATTCACCTTTTTATTGTGTATTAAACACTTCCTTAATCCCTTGATAAATCCCAATTTGGTGAAAGTAGTTCCCACTATTTTAGAGTGGAATATGTAGAATGATTATGGGCTTTAAAGAAAGTTATACTTGATTGGCATAAAGTGCTATTCTCTTCTTTTTTTTTTTAGATTGTTTATGGTATTGGAGTTGGAATTCTAAGAAATGAATTTTAATTTGAAGATGATTACTTTGTAGCTTTGTATTATCTTGCTTGTAATTTTAAGGTATTTAAGTGTGAAAAATTAATTGAATTAATTTGATTTTTTCATTAACATGGACCTTAATATGTGTATGGGCTAATTTTGTTGTTTGATGCTCATTTGCACTTCTTCATTCTGTGTAATAAGAGATAAGATGGGGTTTGTTTAACATGGAAGCCTATAGGGGTATAAACAGTGTGAAAACATTCTTCATAAGCAATATGCACATTATAAGGTGAACAACCATCTTCATAAGCGACACTTTTCAAGGCTCTTTGTTTCTCTCTCATTTACTACGAGCGAATCCACCTCGAACTATGAGTTTCCCACGTTGAGTTTTCCGTCTTTAACCTGGTGTGTTTGGAACATCGCCGCCTATGGGTGGGACGGGGAAGAAGAATGTGGGAAAGAAAATAGTGGTTCGATTGAGCAATCGGGATGCAGAGGAAAAAATTGAATCGAAGAAAGATCGAGAAGGGTTTGAGAAAGGTTTAAAAGGGAACTTGAGGATGAAAAAGGTGCGGATAAAGACACTCCAAAATAAGTAGAAGTGATAGAAGGCTTAACAAAACAAGTTGAGGAGGATGTGGAATTCATTGGGCTGATACTACCAGGGAAGAGCAGGCCGATGAAAATAGAGGAGGGAGAATGCTCTACGAAAAAGGATGGTAAAAGACTCTCATGGGGTGAACGAGTAGAAAAAGTGGAAGAATTGAAATGGAATGCCCTATTTTATGGGGATGAATCAGAGATCAAATACTATGAGCCGATTGAAGTTGAAGGACTGGAGATGGGAGAAATAACCCTGGAGGATGTAGAGGAGAGCTCGCAGCAATGGAACACGTCAGTGATATGCAGAATGCTAGGTGCAAACCCGTCATTTAAGGTACTTGAAGGCTTTTTTTTAGAGTTTAGGGAAAGAAAGTTAGTAAGGTATGGATGTTGGATAGGAGTGTGTTCATGGTAAAACTGATGAGTTAGGATTTTAAGAATGAAATTGTTGAAGCTGGTACAATATTTTTTTATGGGAAACCTATAATAGTTAAGCCATGGTCTGCTAACTTTGATTTCTCTGAGCCTACTAAAATCCCGGTTTGGATTCAGTTACCTAGCCTCCCTACAGCATATTGGCAATCAAAGCCGATCTGTAAGATCATAAGCCCTATTGGTACACCAATTTGTCTAGACAAAGCTACTCAACAAAAAGATAGATTGGCATATGCAAGAATTATGGTAGAAGTGGAGATAGGGGATGAAGTTCCTTAAAAGGTGTTGTAATTGAATGAACATAAAGTCATGATACAGTTAAAGGTTATCTATGAATGGAAACCAGTGAAATGTATGGAATGTAACCAACTTGGTCACCGCAAAAGTGAATGTAGAGGAAAGGCAAAAACTGAAGGGGAAGGGTAAAAAGAAACTGGAAAGTTTACATACCAGTAAAACAGAAAGAGGTTGAAAAGAAATCTGAAGCTAAAGGGAAAAATAGGGATCCAACTGATCATTGTGGAGCAGCTGTAGCAGTAAGGCTGGAAACTGAGAGGAATGGTGGTATTGGGGGGGGGGGGGAATTGGAGGATAAACCCCCTGATGGGAAGTAATTGGCTGATATGGAATGTAAGGGGATTAAATAAGCCTAGTAAACACAATATAATCAAGAAGATGTACTTGCAGAACAATATTAGTCTGCTGGGGTTACTAGAGACAAAAAAAAAGAGGTGTGGAAGAGCATAGGGTTAAACTGGGAGTATGAAACAAATGTGGATGTGGCTGTTGGTGGAAGAATCTGGGTGATGTAGAGAATGGATCAGTTTGAAGTAAAAATACTGAGTAGAGGAGAATAGTGGATGGATTTGAAGGTGCTGATCAAAGCTTCCAGGATAAGCTGTTACTGTATTGTAGTGTATGCCTTTAACACTGGACAAAAAAAGAACCATTATGGTAGTTCCTGAAGATCTGTGATGGTAGAGCCAAACCATGGCTGATTTTAGGAGACTACAATTCTCTATTGGAATTCAATGACAGGATTGGAGGTCTGCCAGTAGAGGAGAAAGAGAAAGAGGGCTTTCAAGAAATAGCGGAAGTCTTAGAATTGGAGGAAATCAAAACTACTGGGAGCTTGTACACCTAAAGCAATAGGAGAGTAGGGGCTGAAAGCATTATAAGTAGGTTAGATAGGGGAATCGTGAATCAGTTATGGGGTAGAGAACTAGAGAAAATAGTTTGTGAAGTAAAAAGTGAAACAATGGCAGACCACCTGCCTCTTGCAATCAGGTTTGATATAGGAATTTTAAAGCCCAGAAGGCCCTTCAAATCTTTCAATATGTGTTATGTGTCTCCTTTATTTGAGGGTACAGTGAAACAGGTGTGAAATAGTATAAAAGTGGATTCCCTGACTGATTTGGCTGTTGTGTTAAATGCTTTACATAGGCCTCTCACAAGCCTAAACAAGAGAGAATTTGGAGCTGTTGGGGAAAAAGTGGTGTTGAAATCAAAGGAATGGAAGGCAACACTTGAGTAACTGAATGATGATCCATTATCACTGGAAAAATAGGAAATAGAGGTTAAGGACAGAAAAGAGCTAGAAAGAATACAAGAGGCAGAATACAGATTCCTGCAGTAGAAATCAAAACTGTAATGGCTTTGTGATGGGGATAAACCAACTAAGCTAATTTATGAGGCCATGAAGTGAAGACAAAGAAAAAACTGTATTATCACCCTTGATGTTAGAGATGTAGTGTTGACAGACTAGGGAGAAATTGAGGCTAAATTGGTGAGACACTCCAAGCAGCAATTGGGAATAAAAACTAAAACAAGGAAACTTGACAAGAGTGTTGCAGATTATGGTGGGAAATTGAATCTAAACCAGCAAGCAAAACTGATACAACCAGTGTGTGATGAGGAGATTAAGCATGCTTTGAAAGGGATATATTTATCAAAGAGCCTAGGGAAGGATGGATTTACCAGCCAATTTTTTTAAAGAAACCTGGAATACAGTAGGGAAGGATGTGGTTAAGGCGGTGAAAATTCTTTGAAGGGGAGAAAATTTTAACTGAATTCAGTAGCAGTGTCATTGTCTTGATACCAAAAATTGTTGTGCCAGTGGTATGTACTGATTACAGACCAATAGCATGCTGCTCCACTGCATATAAGTTGATTACTAAAGTCATATGTGCTAGGTTGAGAATAGTTCTACCTGATATAATAAGCACAAACCAAAGTGGTTTTATAAAAGGTATACATGTTGCTCATAACCTCCTGTTAGCACAAGAATTGCTCCAAAGGTATAAAAATGAAAATATGTGGCCTAGCTGTGTGATGCAATTAGACATAAGTAAAGCTTTTGATAGCATTGACTGGGATTTTTTGAATGATCAGCTGAATGCTTTAAATTTTTCCTGGTAGAATGATTGAATGGATATTGAGGTGTATAAGGGGTTCATCTTTCTGCTTGTCACTAAACGGTAGTTATACCGAGAGCTTTGTTGCAAAGAAAGGGGTTAAACAAGGGGACCCTATGTCCCCTTTGCTTTTTCTATTGTGTATGGAGTACATGACTAGGCTGCTAAACAGGGCATTTGAGAAGAAATTGATTGATTATCATCAGAGGTGTGTAAGAGCTGGTGTTCACTCTTTACTGTTTACAAATGAATTATTGATGTTTTGTGCCGCTAACAAAAAAAATATGTGAAGAATGTACAGATTGTTCTTGAAGATTTCAGGATGGCGACTGGTTTGGGGATCAATAAAGTCAAATCAAAAGTTGTGTTTTCAAGAATTAATGAAGAAGAACAGGCTGAGTTAGTTTCTATTTTACATGTGGATAAGGGGAAATTCCCTATGAAATATTTAGAGCTCCCTCTTTCCACAGTAAAGTGAGACAAAATAGTCTGTGAAGGAATAATTGAGAACGGCTCAAAAAATATTTCGTATGTAGGTAAACTGCAATTGATCAACTCTGTTTTGATGAGTATCACTGGGTATTAGGGAAATATAATGAAGGTTCCTGAGAGTGAGCACAACAGGATTATTAAAATGTGTACCTGTTTTTTGTGGGGAAGGGAGGAGGAAGAAAGAGGGTCTAATGCAGATTCTTGGAGTGCAATCTGTAGGGGAAATAAACATGGAGGTATGGGGATCAGGGATCCTGCTACATGAAATATGACTGCTCTTTGTTAGCATATGTGGGATATAGAGAAGAAAAAGGACATTCTGTGGATGAAGTGGTAAATGCCTATTATCTGAAGGGGAAAAGTTTCCAGGATTGCAAAATGAATGACTCACAAAGTTGGCCATGGAAAGTGCTGCTAAGTCTCAGAAACATCATGTTCAAAGAATTGGGGAGGTGTACAGATCAGAAAGGCAAGTTAAGAGTTAGTGAGGTGTGTAACATGATGAAGGGGGAGTGCACTCTTAAAGCAAATACATTGGTCATATGGCACAAAAAAGTTCATATGAAGCAGAAATTCTTTTTGTGGATGCTGCTACATAGAAAACTAGCAACAAGGGATCGAGTGCAACAATTTGGAGTCATTGGATCTCAACCGGATTGTTGTATGTGTGGAGAAAAGCAGGAATCATTTGTTTTTTGAATGCAGGTACGTAAGGAAGGTGTTAGAAGGGCTACAACTTAAAAGTTGTGCATCACTGAGGCTGTTTAAAAAGTATATGTTTTTGAATGCAAAAAGAAGAAAGAGGAGGATGATTGGGATGTTGACTACTGTATTCCATAGTGTTTGGCTAGAAGGAATAGGAGAATCTTTGCACAACAAGAATTGAAGGAAGAAACCCTTATTTATCAGGTGAAAACTGAATGCGAATGGAGAGAAAAGGAGCACAAGGCCAGATTATTGAACTTGTTAAACTTAGCCTTGGAGGAGTAAAAATGAGTAAATTGCTGCAGTTTGATTTTTGTAGCTTTGTTTTTGTGTTTAATAGGGCTTGAATTGGGTTGTAAAGGAAGGGTGTAAAGCTTGGGCCGAAGGGAGATGTAGATGGATTGTAAAGGGGTTAGAGAGATGACTCTAAATATGGATTTGTTGCTTTGATATTCTATAAAATATACAATTTATCAAAAGAGAAAATCTTCATAAGCAATATCTACATTGTATGGTGAACATTAATCATGTTGGTGTGTTATGTATTTAAAAAAAACAATTCAGCAAGTATTGAAAATGTTCATGGTTTTTACTCCTGCTAGCACTAATTTGATTCTGGAATTTATCGCACCTATTAGTCATCCATGTCATGGAATAACAAACTGACTAAACTGGCCAGTCTAATGGCATGTGGTTACTGTTGATTTCTTAATTGTAGTGTAATTAGATTCCTAATGGGAAAGGTGGAGTGCAAATTAACATGGTTACTGCTAATTTCATAGGAGTAGTGTAAATATCTCTGATGTCGTTTTACCTATTTATGTGCTTTGTTGGAAAGATCTTTTGCAAGGTGAAACACAATTGCAGGCAATATTTTTGTTCAACATTCACTGGGGGAATATGAGTTTATAAGTAAAATGGCGCAAGTATGTATTGGAATAGTTTCATTCAGCCAATGTGCTTTTTCCATATATAGTGGAGGATTAATTGAGGAGATAATTAATTCAGTTATTTTGAGTGATCGAAATATTTAGTTGGAAACCGCTTACAATCCGCTAGCATCAATTATATTGGGCTTGCAGCTTATTATGACTGAACCTATAGGGTCACAAACAAGACATGAAATTGGATAAAAGAAATGACTATTGGGCTAGGAGCCAAGATAGTATTTATATGAGAATTGAATTTAGAACTCATATAGTCTAATCGGGCTAGACCCAGATTGACTTGGATTAGGGTTTCTTGGATTAATGACTATTCTGTATAAATATATATTTTTACAGAACTGTTCAGAATAACATTATTAAACCCTGGCTGTTCCAGACGGCAGAGACCAGAAACCTATCCAAACATTCTCAGAAAACAAACATCACCCTAAAGAGAAGAAGAAAGACAGGGTATTTCCTTGCTGATCATTGTTCTAAGCTGACGGCGGTGTAGGCTATCCGATCGTGCTGTGTGGATATGTATAGAGGGATCGCATCTGAGATTCTCTTCTCCGTGATTGAACGTTTATCCGCACGGTACAAAGGTAATATCTAAACCCTTAGATTCAGATTGAATACATGCATGAGATCTTGAATATGGTTATTGATATTCCGCTAAATTAGATTTAATCAATTCC
>JAULKM010100207.1:0-10587 GCA_032355605.1 Rubia tinctorum
TTCAAATTAAATCCCTAGTCTATTACAAAATTAGACTTCGAATGTGCTAAAAATATGATATAAATTGGGTACATCAATTTGCTCTCTGACCATAGCTATAAAAACAGTCTGCCGCAACTACGTTATGCAATTATTGGCACCGGTATATTGATCATTGGCACCAGTATCTAACATATAGGCACCACATTACCACTTATTGCACTGTAACTAGAAATTGCAGAATCTAAGAATAACAATAAAGTTTAATTTATTATAAGCTCATTTTAAAAACCAAGAATAACAAAAATCAAGTGCATTGGAGAAACAATCGTTGTTGAAACACAAATGGGGGGCACTGTAATTTTCCAAGAATTTATTGTAGCGGTCAAAGTTCCCAATCGAGGCCCTACCGTTGACCCAAACATGTCTAAAACAGAAAGTTCCCCTCCCTTAACATTCAATTTCATTTATGCTTAGACAATTTCAGATTTCAACAATTTCAACTTTCTTGGAGGGACTAAAGTGTAAAAAGTAAAAAAGTTTGCTCGTGACTCCAAATTGAAATCTGCTCGAAGTTAATAGAACTATTAACCCCCTCCCCCGATGTATTTTACAAGTTAGATGCCAAGTTATTATCATTGATCGACTATGAATAAGTCTTCATTAACCTTCTCAAAATATCTTAGTTGCCACTATGTAAGCATCTATCATTTACTCTACAACGTATACAAGCGATTTTGCTCAGATGTCCAAAAAATGAAGAATTATTTTTTTCTATCATAATTATTCAATGAAAGGAAAATACATGGGTGGGGTAGCAACGGAAGGTAAAGTAAAGGAAAAATTCATAAGAAGGACCTATTTGCAATAATTTTTAAAATTGGCCTCGTGACCACACTTTTCTTAAATTTATTCTTCAAACATGTACATGTGCATTTTGAAAACCGAATATTGTGATTAAAAAATTAATCCCAATATTGTGATCTGTACATCATACGTATCTGAATTGATTAATTTTTGGCCAATTAAGTCATCCGACTAATCCCAATTAGTAACGGGGCCCAAATCATAACATTTAAAAGTTGGAAAAAGTTAGAACTGGTATTTAGAGCATTCTACCGGTGCTAGATATGTTTGAGGGAATCGAACGTATTTAAATATTTTCGTCAAGAAAAGGATGGAAAATGAAATTTCAAGGCACCGGTATTAAATTTAATAGAATCGGTTTTAATACCGGTACTTAGAAAATAGACAAATGTTTGCCCATTTGCTCTCTGTTCATAGGTAGAAATAAAAAAAGGGGCTTTAAAGTAACCTGGTGCAGTTGCATTCATCTATGAAGGCACCGGTACTATTCGTTAGGACACTAATTTTTATACCGGTGCTCAACACTTAGATAAAGTTTTTGCCCATTTGCTCTCTGTCTATATCCAGAAATAAAAAAGGCATTTTAAACCAACTTGGAGCAGCTGCGTTCTTCTACAAAGGCACTGATATTGTTCGCTTGGGCACCAATTTTTATACTAGTGACCAAAACTTAGACAAAAATTTTGCATGTTGCTCTATGTCCATATTCAGAAATAAAAAGGCGCTTTAGAGCAGCCTAGCGCAACTGTGTTTATCTACAAAGGCATCGGTATTGTTTGGTTGGGCACCGATTTTCATACTGGTGCTCAGAACTTAGACAAAAATTTTGCCCATTTGTTCTCCGTTGATATCCAGATTTTTTTAAAAAAATTGCTTTAAAGCAGTCTGGCTCAACTGCATTCATCTACAAAGGCACCAGTATTGTTCGCTTAAGCACCGATATTAATACCGGTGCTCAGAACTTAGACAAAAATGTTGCCCATTTGCTCTCTGTCCATATCCAGAAATAAAAAAGGTGCTTTAAAGCAGCCTGGCGTAGCTGCGTTCATCTACAAAGGTACCAGTACTGTTCGGATGGGCACCAGTTTTAATACTGGTGCTCAGCACTTAGATAAAAATTTGTCCATTTGCTCCCTGTCAATATCCAGAAATAAGAAAATGGGATTTAAAGCAGTCTGGTGCAGCTGCGCTCAACCATTAATGGCACCGGTATTTTTTACATAGGCACCGGTAGTATACCGATGCTCCATACTTTACCGCTGGCATATTTTATATTTTATCATAGGGTGGTGTTGTTAATGTTAGAATAAAGGACCCATTTTAAGAAACTACCGTCAGTTTCATCTTCCTTGACGGTGGTTCCTCTTCACCATTCACCATTAACGGCCACCCTTCCCACGTCTCACCTCGTATTTAACTATCCATAACTCCCAATTACTTCCACATTAACTCCACTGTGTATAAACATCGAGAGAACAAGCTTTTAGGTCTCGAAATCGAACCAATTTTCCTCAGAAATGGTGCCTTATTCTCCACCAGCGAGTTCGTCCAGTTCATCGGTTCCTGACGGCCATTCCGGCCTTTATATGCTAGAGCGGTCACAAAAATCACAAGTAAGTGTCCCCTTGCCATGTCATGTGCATAAAAGTTTGTGATTTTTCCTTTCTTAGCTTGAACCATTGTGTATGCATATCATGTTCGATGATTTGCTTCAAAGAACTAAAATGTCATTGTGGTGGATACTCTATGTGTTTCTTGGTAATGAATTCCATCACATTGCATATTTTTTACTATACAATTTTTTGGGGTCAAATGGTATATTTTAAAAGTGTATTTATTGGTTAAGGGTTGGGTTTGAATGGAAGGCGATAGCTTTGGTAGTATTTTGAGTTCTTGGATTATGTTTTTTTTGTTATTGATTAAGTTCAAATGGATTCATGTGGTTCATGGTGGATTGTGGATTGATGTGATTCTTGTGAAATGTGGATTATGAAATTTTATGTAGGGAAATTGTGAGATTGTGGATTGCGTTATTGATTCTTGGATTGATGTGGTTTTGTGGATTGTGTATTGTGATTTTTTATGTACGATAATTGTGGATTGAAGAATGCATTATTGGTTCTTAGATTGATGTGGTTCTTGTGGATTGTGGATAGATGTGGTTCTTGTGAATTTTGGATTGATGTGGTTATTGGAATGATATGGTTCTTATCGATTTGGATGGTAAAATTTTATGTATGATTGCGTTATTGATGGATTTGTATTGTGGATTGTAGATTGCTCTCAAATCAAAGAAAGTCACCGCCATTGGAAGAGAAAGAGAGGTGAGACACAACCAAAAATCATGTCTGATGAGCCCGCCACACCCGTCGTGCCCCTCAACATAAAAAATGAGGAACTAGTGAGACTAAAGATGCAGTTTCCTCTTCACCGGATGAGGAGCCTCCAGTAAAGAAGGTCCGAGAAAGAAGTTTGAAACAGACGATATATTGAAGCGGGGGGAAAGAACGTGAAGCCTTCAACAAATTTGAAATTGAGGCTTGGTGAAAGGAACGTGGTACAGCCATATGTCAATCTGTGATGCTCGCAAAGGAGAGGGATCCTGTGTAGGTTCAGTTCAACCTAGCTGACATGGCCTGCACAAAGAATTGGACCGCGTGAACGGCATATTGTAACTATGCATTCTGGTGGTCCATCAAATTCGAGATTCATGGGCACTGGAATAACGTCTTCGCTGACACCAATGAGGAGGCACGGAAGGATATTTTGGTAAGATCCATTCATACAGACAATTTTATAATGTCCATTACTTTTTCTTGACAACCATTGGTAGGAAATTTTATCAAAAATTGCTAGATTACGAAATTTATTTTGTAAATTCAATGCAGGCGAGATTCAAGTTTGAGCAAAAATTGACTACAGCACAGCTCAAATAAATAATGTAGTTGGAAGTCGAAGATTGCAACAAAATACATCCATAAGGTGGTTGATGGCACAAACACCTCCAAAGCGAAACATTGGGAAAAATACAAGTGGATGAAAGAGGAGGAGTGGAACAAGTTCTACAAAATGAGGACCACATCCAAATTTGAGGTAACATGTTTATGAACATTCATATCTTAACAGTTTCATCATTATTCATTACTTATATGCATTACAAAATACTTACTTTACTTATTGTGACTTGGATAGAAAATTTGGGCGACGGCTAGCTCCCAATCAAAGAAAAATAAATATACCCAATGAACTAGTAGGAGCGGTCACCGGATAATTCAAGCAAAGATCGTCAAGAATTTGAAATAAAAGGGAGGGTCAAACTTGCTGCTCAGGGCTGCATGAAGGATGAGATTGAGCAGGAGTAGAGTACAAGGAATTTCAATGTCGATAGATCACTAGTCTATCTTGAGTCCAACAAGCTGGAGGATAGGGGAGCATATACAGACCCGAAGGACAGGGACGTCACTATTGATATTGTAAGTATTTTTTAATACTCAGTCATAGTATTACCCATTCATTGTACTATATATTTAACTTTCCCCTAATCACAGATAAGGATGAACAAGAAGGCTGCTAGAGGCACATTGATCCTGGAACCCAGGGAGGACATTTTGATAAAGGCAACCGGTGGGAAGGATCACCCAGGGAGGTATAGGGGTATGTAAAATAACCTCCAAAAAATTGTTGACGTACCCCATCCGAGCCGAAGCCAAAGCAAATACGGTAACCGCTCATTCCCAAGGTTGAAAATCCCGAAGAAGCAACCTACTGAACAATCGGTGGTCAAGGCAATAGTGGCATACCTTAACCAGCTAGTGAAGGAATTCTAACTGTTGAAGGAGTTCAAATTCCAATGGGCCACGATGATTAGAAGTCATTCATTAAGAAGGCATTAGGCCGCGCGACACAAAACAAGTTTGAGGGTGATCCTAGCAATGAGGAGAGGAGGAGGTAAAAAATAGATTTTGATTCCATTTAATTTATGTGATCCCCGGTATTACTATGTATTTAATGTTTATTTGTATTCTAAAAATATTGTTCTATAATGCATGACATAATGGGGAGAAGGTTTCTTTGTTCATCAAGAACCTTGATGGTTCAAGGACCATAGTGGCAAAAGGGTTTCTCCAAAAAAAAAACCTTCACAGCCATACTTCAACAGGTGGAGTTACTCATGTCTGAGTTTGTGTGTCGGTCTTCCATGCTAAGGCGTGATTGCCTTCCGCCAACCACAAATTCATCGATGTTGAAGAGGCTATTGGACATGTGGTTGATTGGCCAATAGATTTGGTCAACCAAGATGAGGAGCCCCCGAAGGAAAAGGAGACAGACGTGCCTATGAAGGTATCCCTGGACAAGGAATGGGAATATATGGAGGTACCCAACAATGAGGTAATTCCATTAAAATATTTTATATAAATAATTTATTGCGAACATATACATAGTGTTCAATTCCTGATTGCAAAATGACAGTGTTTCCTGTCACGTGTAACAGCCTACCAATACATCATCGATGGAGCCATGCGGTTCTACGACCAGTTATAGGGCAGGGAAACAATTGTTGGACAAAACATTCAAGCCTCTGAAACTGGTAACCCTTCTATACCACGTTACTATTTTATTTCAACACTTTTCATATACTTAATGCATTCTATTTAAACTTTGTACATGCACATTGTAAACAGACGCAAATTGAATGACTATCCAATGATGAAAGAGTTCATCAAACATTGCAGTGAGGTGGCAAAAGAAATGAATGCTACGTGCAAGGTTGCGTATTACACCATGTTTCCGGAATCCACATTGGCCCAACCTTACAAATGTTGCCAAGATATTGAGAAAATGTTGGAGTTTGGAGGCAAGCTTGAGAATTTTCATGGCATGACATGGATCTCGAACTCTCGGTGGATTTGTAAATAGGGTAAGTTTCAATTTTAAAATTTTCCCAATCAGATTTCACATACAATCGAAGACATAAATTGACTTTTACTCTGACAGGGGCCTATGAAATAAAGCAGAGCACAAAAACATGGGCATAATCCAATTCTGTGTCGTGAACATAGGAAGGACAGACACCGGTCATGAAGAGAGTGATATCACTAACCTGGTTGCCCTCATCTGGGATACAATGGCTGCATCTGGAGCTGACATTTATTTGGTACCCTACCTGAGGAGGCCAGACACATTTTCTTAATGTTTAAATTAATATTTGTTTAGTAAACATATTCCTAAAATATTATTTAGTTTAGTATTAAAGCAGGTCACATTAGTTCCTCGTCATTATTTGTCCCAGTACGAACGATGTTTTCACCTTGGACATAATGACCGGTGGTATGAAATCTGACGATTACGTTGGAAGTCAAGTGATTTTTAGGTATTTCTATCCATTCAATTATACTTCATTTTCCCTTCAAAAATTTTAAACTAATATTTTAAAATAATATATCTGCAGGCTTGCTTGTAAATATGAGAGGGATAAGAGGAAGCATGAACCCTCAGCCAATTTCACTTGGAACATAACAAACATCAACATAAGTATTCATAAAAATATTTTATAAGAACTTTATAATTTTTCTTG
Source organism: Rubia tinctorum (assembly GCA_032355605.1). Lineage (NCBI taxonomy): Eukaryota > Viridiplantae > Streptophyta > Magnoliopsida > Gentianales > Rubiaceae > Rubia > Rubia tinctorum. The sequence goes on from JAULKM010100207.1 coordinate 6,422, forward strand.
TCTCCATACACTGATTAAACATTGGGAATTGTTATTTTCTATCTTAACACAGATAACAAGGGAGTTGTTGGGAATGCGGCTATTATGTCATGATATTCCTGAAAGAACTGGTCTTGAAGACAACTTCAAAGAGTCCACTTGACGTAAGTATCACAACTACTAAACATATTCATTTTCAGTACCGTGTCCTACTACCTAACATTTAATCAAATCGTAAGTTTTTTCAGAGAACCAATGATCATATAACGCATATAAACTTCAAGAGGTAGCGGACAAATGGTGTGGGGCATGGGTTAATGTTTATGAAAATGAGGCTAAGATAGAGGTTGAAAACTTTGATTTATTGATAGGTGTGGGTGAATGATGGGAGTAGTATATTAACAATGATTTTATGCTTTCTTTATTTTCAATCGTGGGTTCATATTTTTTCAATAGAAAATTTACTCTTTTTTAGTAAGTTCTGTGGGATTTATTAAATCCATTTCCCCCAAGGTTGATCCGGGACGGGGAACGAAATAATTCTATCACCGGTAATATTATTAATACCATACTGGTGCTACAATTTGTCCATATTTGTCAAATTGATGAACCGTTGCTTTGAATTGATACTGGTGCTATTAAATGATACCATACCTGAGCTAATAAAAATGACATTACATTTTCATTCTGATGCTAAGAAATGCTATGTCAGTTCTATAATACAGTCTTACTCTAAAAAATAATAAGCACCGGTACCAAATAAACACCCGGTGCTGAAAAAGATTAGCACCAGCAAGTTTCTCATTCCGATGCTAAGAAATTCTATGTCGGTTCTATAATACAAGCTGGTGCTGAGAAAATGAGCACTGACAATTTTTCAACATACCGGTGCCCAATATCTGTAACTGGTCATGGCTTTTTTAACACCGGTATGGAAATGATCAAGCACCAGTATCTTTTGATACCAGTGCTCATGTTTATAGTACCGGTATGCTTTACCGGTGCTCAAAACTGTGATAATTTTCACCTAGTCACTTAGGCACGAGTATCTCAAGGGGGCGATTTCACCGGTGCCTTAGTGATAAATTTACGTGCCCATGGGTTTTTTTTCTAGTAGTGACATATAAACGTAGTGCAATTTCTAGAAACTAACAAAGAATATATGGCTTGTGCATAATGAAATTCGAATATACCCAAAGCAATTCATCAATCTCAAATGCATGACTAACACTCACATTACTCAATGTCTGGGGAAATAAACGTCATCTGTGAAGACTCCGTCTAGAATGTCGATGAGTTGAGGTAGAACGTCGAAGAAGAACTTAGTGAGGGAAGCTTCAATCGATAGTTTCTCAATCTCAGAAGTAACATTGAGAATGGATAAGTCATCTAAGAAATTTTTGAATGCCTAAGAGAATTGAGGCGAAATATGGTGGAAGGTGCGGCAGTGGATCAGAGTAACAGCGGACAGTGGAAGGAAGGTCGGAGCACCAAGGTGGTGGTTGGCGCGGCGCCGGGAGGAAACCGGGCTCGTTAGCGACCATATGAGGCAGGACAATCTCACCTCTGTTCAAATTAGCAATTTTTTATTGCGGCTTCCGACGAGATCAGGCGGTTTCTGGTAGGAAAGAAGAAATGAAAAAATAAAGTTAATTTATGAAATTATGATAATGGCAAAGCCTTGGGAAAAACGGAGTTGAATTAGAATTATAGAAAAGTAAAAGGTTTTAGTTGCAATATTAAAATTTTATTATACAACGTGCAATAGTTATAAGTTTATGATCCGACTAATGCAACTCGAAAATTTTACCTTGATTTCTTTGAATTTGCAGTTTAAACCTTGGTCTTTCCAAAAGACCGTCTTTCATGAGACGGACTGTACGATAATATATACTCCCTCCATCCCAGCGGAATTGACATGTTTGCTTTTTCAAAGTCAAATTTGATAAATTTTGACCATTAATATAAACTTATATATAATAAATATATCATGTGAGATATTGATGAATTCATCTTAACAAATATTTTCTAAATATCAATTTTGTATGCGCGATTGGTATATGTAGCTAGAGATATTGTCGGTCAAACAAGATCATTGAAGACCGTGAAAAAACAAACATGTCAATTCTGTTGGGACGGAGGGAGTATGCACCAGAGTTATTCTATTTACACATGAAGCCTTCCACTTTTTGAGTAGCTTTTAAAAAAACTTCATCCTAATTAAAATATATAATAATCACACAATGATCCTAATTAAAACAAGACACTGCGTTTCAAGACAATGTGTTTCATTGTTCGAACTCGACTTTCATTTACTACCCTACATGTGATCAAGAAGAATTAGTAGTGTATCTTTATTGTTATTGTTATTATTATTATATTATAAAAGCACAGATTCCTTAGCTACAATGCTTTTTCGTCATATTTTTTCGCTTGCAAATAAGGCGCCGTTTAAGCCTTTGGTTCTCCCTCCCACTTCAACCAACACGTGGCTCTCTGCATGATGATCCATATTTTCCTACATCACGTGTGTCCTCTACCCTCTTCTTCCTTATACTCTAAGAATATTCTTCATTCTATCATCGCACCACAGCCCAACAAAGTCGGCTCCAAATTTCGAGAGAAAATGGTAGCGCGATGGGGAACATGGATTCTTCGGTGATTTTTAAATTAAAGGTGACTACAGATCAACGAAGAGAAACTCCATTCACAGGCTATCAGATTGGTCAATTTCTCTGCTCCGCTCCTCCACCATAGCCACCAGGTCCTTTTCAACTAGCTCCACTATTTGATTACTGGTAATCTGCCGCAGTGTGAAGTTGTAATTGTGTTTTTGAGCGATAAATGATGAATCTGGCACAATAATATGTGATTGGATTGTCAATTGGGTTTAGACCATCATTGAATTTTTAATGATTTATTTGCCTCTTCGAGTAGAACACAGTTCATTATGAAAGGAGGAAGGGGCTTGTTCAAGTTCTTGTTGTATGCATTTAAGGACATCAAGCAGATTGGGGTCATCGAGTGGGGGTCACAGGTATTTGCTTATGTCCTTGTCTGGAAATCTGTTGATTTATGCTTTTGTATAAATTTCGGATTTTTGGATATGTATATGTGAAATGTTAAATGTGGTACTCCCTCTGTCCCAGTCATTTCTGTAGAGAGAGAAATGATTGGGCAAAATTTGAGTGATGTGAAATGTTTACAATACCCTTCCCCTTCAACCCCTTTATCTTGCTCCTTATGTCTCTCCGTCGTCTACGTTGGCGACGAGGCGTTCCTTCCGTCTCTCCGCTCGTCTCTCTACCCGTCTTTCATTGCACTCCTTTGTTTTTCTCGACCTCTCCGTCTCACCGGAGCACTCGATCAAGATCCGCCCCAACGTTGAGTTGGTGCGATTGAAGAAAATCATCTGTTGTACTACAGCGAGAAAGCGTCCATTATTAAGGCCATCATCAGCCTCGTCGGAGATGCTAGGTCCAGAAGCGGAGGAAATGGCGGAGGAAAATCTGATGGCGAAGGAAGTGACGGAGGAAGAAAGCGGAGGAAGTGGCCGAGTAAGCGACGGAGGAAACAGCGAAGGAAGAAAATATGATAGCGGAAAGCGGCGGATGAAGTTTCTTGGGATGAAGAAAATAAAGGGGTGCCGAAAGGGAGTAATTCAGGTGTGAACTGGGCTAGGGCTGGGGAATAATGTAAATGTTTAATATTCTGGGGGTATTTATGTCTTATAATGGGTTGAATGTTTCCAAAAATGGAAATTGTGCAAATTTGGGTGAGATATTCAAAAAATAAAAGTGTGCATAAATGGTTGGAATAGAAGAAGTGCCTTTTTTGCATTTCGTGAAATATTAAGATTACTTTGTGATGATATATATGTGCCCAACACTTTGTAGATAACCTTTTTGGCATTTTTTGGGGACCTATATAAAAGCAACTCCAATGGTTTTCTCTATCTTTCAGTTGCTACAGTAGTTTTTTACAGTTGCTACCGTGTATTTACTCCAATGGTTTACTCTATATTTTCCTCTAAAAAAATATTCCTTCATTTTTATTTATAAAATTAATTTTTTAACTTTTTAAATATTTCTCATATCATAAACTTATCTCTATATTTTAGCTCAAAATTTTAATTTGCTAATCCATAAAAATAAATTTAAAATAAATATTTTCATTGATAAAACACT
>JAULKM010100208.1:0-15156 GCA_032355605.1 Rubia tinctorum
ACCCCACCCCACCCCACCCCACCCCATCCCACCCCACCCCATCCCACCCCACTATACCTGCTATGTAAACACTAATTTAACATATAATAAGCCATTATTTATCCATAATGTACATATATTACCTATCATATTTTTATGTAAATAATTATTAAATGAGAAAAGAGCATATATAACTCTACTTAATTCACATAAGTGCAAATATAACCTTTTGATAATTGAAAATGCAAATGTAACCTTAGATAGTAAGTGTAAGTGCAAATGTACCCATTCTGACAGATTTAGGCTGGAATTCAATGAAAACACTATTTTACTCTTGTGAAAAAATAATTAAAAATATGAAATGTCTATAATACCCCAAAACCCTAATTTCCTTAATCCTCTTTCTTTCCTTCCCCGCCGTTTCATTTCCACAACATATTCGCTTTCTTCCCTGATTTCAACACTACAACATATTCTCTTCCAACGGCAGATTGTAGCAGAGCGAACGATGGAGGAGGCGGGTCACGGCGGGACTAGATTTTCAGGGAGTGGTGGGTTTACGGGGTGATTTCTGGCAGGTGGTTGTGGTAGGGCACGCACCAGAGAAGGCAAGTCACAGTGGGGCTAGGTTTTTAGGGGGTGGTGGGTTTATGGGATGATTTCTCGGTGGGCGGTTATGGGAGAGTACGCAGAGAAGGAGGCGGGTTGCGAGGATGATAGGTTTTCAGGGGGTGGTGGGTTTATGGGGTGTTTTCTTGATGGGTGGTTGTGGAAGGGCAAGCAACGGAGGAGGTGGGTTGTTGTAGGGCTAGGTTACCGTGCAAGCGGTGAAGAAGTGCGGTGGTGCAACAGTGGAGCTTGATGGGTAATTGGATATGGTTGGGGTTAGATTCTCAGATCTGTTTTGTAGGGTAGGTAGCGGAGGAGTGCAGAGGAGTGGATTATGCTATGGAACGGGATATGGTCGGCGTTAGGTTCTCAAATCTATTTTGCAGGGCAAGCAGCGGAGGAGGTGTCGTGGTCGAGCGGTGGAGGAGGTAACAACAGAAGTGGTGGAGGTAGCGGAGGCGCGACGACGATGAAGGTTGTGGCAATGGAGAAGGAGGTGGCGGTGGAGGTGCAGAGATGAAGGTGGTGGAGCAGTGGCGATGGTGGCTGAACAATGGCTGGGAAAAGGGCATTTTGTCTTTCAAATTTTCTTATTTGGTCCAAAGGGGCCTTTTGGTCATTTCCGGTCGGTTAATGGCCGAAAATGGCCAGTCAATGATAGAATATAGTTTTTAGGGTTATATTTGTAGTTTTATTAAGTAGTTAGGGTTGTTTTTGTATTTTGAATTATCTTAGGGTTATATGTTCACTTATTTAAGTATATTATTTTACATTAGTATATATCCCTTCTTAAATTATTATTTTAAAATTATTATTTTAAAGTAAAATTTAGGTGTTTTTGGACATATAAATGGGGTGGGTAAAATGGATTTGAAGTGGATATAGAGACCCTAGTGGGTGATAGGGCGGTGGTGGATTTTAAACAATAATCGATGGGGCAAGGTGGATTTTAATGTTGTACCCGCCATGGGTGATGGGGCGGTATGAGTATGAAAATTTTAGGTGGACATAGAATGGAGGGACCATAATCAGTACCCATCTTGCCCCACTTCAACCACTAATTACTTCTTCACTTAGTGCCCCCTCACTATAAAGGTATTTCACTCACTCACTCTACGGAATAACAATCGTATAACTCTCATTTCTCCTTACAAATCTCTAAGCTTCGGAAAATCAAAGCTCATATAACAAAAGACTTTGTTGTTCATGTGGATCAGATATTCAGATGTAGTCTGATTGCAAAAGCAACGCGTTGAATGATCGTCTTACAGTGCTTATTCATTTCTACCTTGATTATATCAAATGTTAACGTTCTGTTTTGCAATGTTAATCCATTGATTTTAGTGTGTGTCTGTGTGTTTTTGTTTTTGATATTTTCAATGAATATCTAGGTTTTGTTAAGGATGTTGTGTATGATGCACTGTTTTCTCTGGCACCTCTGAATATTGTATATTGGCACCTCCGAATGTGATTAGTACGAGTGCATGTTTGCTTCGGAGGTTTAGCTGTAAGGATGTTTTGTGTTTTTGACTTAATTTGTTTCTTTGTTAGTTTTTTTGCATCTAATGGAAATTAGTTAGGAATGCAAGGATTGAATACAGTTATAATTCCTTGATATATCATGTTTATTTCCATTACTTGCATTTTATCATTTGTATCTTGTGTGTGTTGTATCTGAATTATGTTCAAATATTATGTGCAGTGGTATTTGCGATGAAGGGATCGAGTACGTCTACATAAAGGAGGGTTGATGGTATTTATGGGGATATCAAGGCAATTGCAGCAGACGTTTCTTCTTTCAGCTTTGGAAATGATGCCGACGATTACGAAAGCGAATAAATGCATGTGCTTTTCAAGTAGATGTCATTAGGTTAGATGATTAGGTTGGTTAGTTGCACTATTATTCCGTATAGTAGTTATCGATTTTCCCCAATGATATATATAGTAGATGTATCATCTTTGTACGACTTTTTTCCTATTTTTTCTGGATAAAAAATTACTTATAATGCACTCCGTATTATGTTCCCACGGGAAATTCACACTTTTTAAAAAATGTGTTGATCATCCCCACTTTATAAATAAGTACATATATAACTTTGAAATTCTTGTTTATGTCCAAATGACGGGGCCCACTTCAGGGATAAAATGTCTGAAAATGTTTTGAAAGTAGAATAGGGGTATTTTGGTCATTTTCATTATGGTCAACACTGGATGTTGTCAACGTCGGTCCCTGGAATCATGGTTATAAGTTTTTGAGTCAATTGTCAAAAGGTATATTTGTACTTTTTGAAAAAGGATACTTCAGTAAGTGCACACATAATCCTGAGATAATTTTTAGTGCAAATACAACCCTAACTACTTTACATATGTGCAAATATAACCCTAAAGACTATATTTCGGCATTAACTAGCCATTTCCAGTCATTGACCAACTGGAAATGACCAAAATACCATTTTAGCCTAAAATAAGAACTTGAAAGATAAAAATTCCCTCCGCCCGGCCACACCCCCTGCCCCTGAACACTACCATCCCCGACCACCCATCCGCCTGCACCCCCAGCCACTGAAAACCACCACCACCAAATCACTTTCCCCCCACCATCCCCAACCGCTGAACACCACCACAAAACCACCACCCCGCCCGCCACCCCCAGCCGCTTAACACCACCACCACCCAGCCGCTGAACACCACTACCACAAAACCACCCCTTTGCTTGGAAACCCTATCCGGCATGCCGCCCAGCAATCCCAGCGTACCCGACGCCGGTGGAGCAAATCCGCCACCGCTGCTTTTCTCCGACGATATTAATCTGAAAGGGCACCCGGTGATATTAATCTAAAAAGCACCCAAAAAATATATGGTTAGCGAGTAGGATGGGTGGCGGGTGGCGGTTTTTATAGAAGGAGAAGAAGGGTAAGATGGGTGGCGGGCGGCGGCTAGGATGGGTGGTGGGCGGCTGCAGTGTTTTGTAGAAGGATTAAATTTGATAGGATGGGTAGAGAAGGATTAGGGTGTATGAAATCATGTCATCCCCTAATCCTTCCCTACCCATCCTAGCCGCCCGAAAGATCTATGGGCAGCGGTTAGGATGGTATGAAATCATTAAGGGTATGAAGAGTGGTGAGTAGCGGGTAGGATGGGTGGCCGGCAGCGGGTAGGCTGGGTGGCAGGCGACACTATTTTGCAGAAGGAGATGAAGGTGTGGGTGGAAATGGGTTAGGTTTTTGAATTAGGGGATATAATTTTTTTTTATTTTTTTTCGGATGGGTAAAATTATCATTTTAATAAAATCTGGCCTCAAACTACCAAAATGGGTAAATTTTCACATACACCAACTATCTTGGGTAATATTTGCACTCTGAATTATCAGAATATTATATTTTCACTTATGTGAATTAGGTAGAGTTATATATGAACTTTTCTCTTAAAAAATTGAGGTTAAATTTGCACTTATCAAAGAATTAGGGGGTATGAATTCATTTTGCCTAAATTTTCACATCCAACCATTATCGATGAGAATGACCAAACAACTTACATTCACAAAGTTTTGTTTTACACCGCTTAATCATCAGATGTAATCATTAATGCATCTCAAAACCGATCAAGTTGCACCGTCAAATCACTTGGTCGTGATATGCAAAGAAACAAACCCTGGAAATTCTCAATGGAAAACTCTCTGATGCTTAAGTCAGCAAAACCGTATGAATACCGGATAAAGTAGAATCACTATAATAAACAACACACATTACCTAGGTTCTACAGGGGGTTATTACCTCAGTTTACCCCGGTTCAAAATCACGGTTAAAAAAATTTTTACCTCAATTTTTCTTGAAAAGAACCGAAGTACATATTCTCAGCTGATGACCATACCGACGTTAGAATGACATCGGTCCATATTTTGAGCATACTGCCTACCCCATCGTTGTGCGATGTCACGGTGGCCGATGTTGACTAGAAAGTCTGCGACGTCGTACATGACTGTAAGCGATATCGCATGATGTTGTTACCAACATCGTTGATTATGGTTTTTAATTGTGGTTGAGAACCTTGGTAAATTATAATTTTTACATTGGTTTTTTTGTAGAAAACCCGGGGTAATTATTAATGTGATGAACCGAGGATTGATCAGTGAGCAACGTCGGAGGGGACAAATGCATTGTCGATGTGCTAGAGAGAGTGTGACGTCACACTTTCTGATATTGCATTTGCCAAAACCGGTTATTAGATGATGTGGCATATCAATAGACATGACATCATTTTAATGGACCAATGTCGCATGCAAATGTCTGATAAGGGTTAATTTCATGTGCTCTACGATGTTTCTGCGATGTCACTTATTGTGTCGTGGTTTATGGAGCGATGTCGTCTTATTATGTGGGACCGATGTCACTCCATTCGGTGAACCATCGGTGACCTATTCCAAATTGTGAATGGCGTCGCTCAGTTTTGATCGGACTAACCAAATTGTAAATAAAATTGTTTGACGTCGGTCCATATGTAAACTACAAAAATAGATATTTACAGAAAATAAGACGTGGCGTCGAACGCCCTTTCAGATTGCATGTTACTACACCATCAATGAAGCATTTACACAAAAAGCAAGAAAAATACACCATCCATGCACAAAGTACGTTATTAAAATTCTCACAAAATGAACTATACCATTAATACTCCATAGCTAGTTAGAGATCTATGTCAAGGTGTAAAAAAATTCCTTAGAAAGTATCAATGGGCATTTTAAAGAATTATGCTTTCACAAAAAATCAATCTAATATCCAAGTTCCATATGGTAGATGGGTTAAGTAAATTCTTCAAATTGTTTACCATCAGAAAGAGCGCCCAACTGTCGTGTACATCCTCCAAAAGCTTAATGGTATGCTGTGCTTTGTCCATGGAAAAATACCACAAAAAAGAGTAATCTCATAGTCGATACATAGGTTGTGCAAAGTCGTGATGTTATTGATTAAATTCAATAGGTGAGAATAATGAATACCTTTTGTAGATCAAATTGTTTTTCGCTCACAAGGAAGAGCAAATCCTTCATAAAGCGCATGCAATAGTAACCACTTTCCCACTTTCCCACGCGGCCACTTGTTTTTTAGACTATTTGAATGGAAAAATTGCTCACGGACACATAGTTAAGTACTTATCTCAATCATTATTTCATAATACAATTTTGAAGTTAATTCTACTCTTTAGGGACTTCCACGTGCATTCTTTGTGCTTGGTAACAATGGGATCTGTCATCACCTTTGTAATTGTGGATGAAATAGTTTCTGGGGACGTTTGATGTAATGGATCATACCAAAATACCGTGTTTGAAGAAAGAACGATGATTTCCACCATCCAATATCTGCTAGAAAAATGAAATTATCATTAATTCAATACAATCTCATAATCTTCAATAGAATCCAAACAATAGTAATGCATTAAGTAGAGTTGACGTACTGCTCATAATACAGCGCGATATATACCAAATTGTACTTTTGCATCAACCAGAGCTCAAATAGGCCAAACGCTCCTCCATCACAACATGGTCATGTTGGATCTTTAATGGGAAAAGAACCCTTCTTCACCCTTTAAATTAGGAAATGGATTTTACATGCAAGAGCCTATGAACATGGTTAGTCTTTCTAGATTGAAGCCAAACGCATTAAGTATGTTGATGAATCAATTGAGGGTGATGCATATTGATACTTACATGTAATGTAGTTGCATCACGGGAGGGGGCGCATTATTGGAATGGAACAAGTCTTTCATATCCTCTTTCCGGATAATTGGATTTACCTTGTACCCAAAAATACTCACTTCTTCCATGAGAATTTTGTACGAACATGAGGGAAGATGTCCCATCACAATTTTGTGGATGTTCTTTTGGGAACCATCCTTTGAGGGATTGAATGGTAGTGGCTTCATTCTAGACACACGAGACTTTGTTGGTCTTGCATCTTCACATGTATTGGGCAATTTTGTCGGGCTACTAATCCTTGTCTCGATCTACATGAAATGAACCATAAAAGTTATGCATGCAACATTTGTCCCAACTCACAAGTAATAGTATATAAATTATTATATTATACCTTCTTTGTAGGCCTGTTCTCCAAAATATTAACCAAAGAAATGGGCCATTCAACAAACATTCCCAACACCTCGTCCACCATTTTTGCCTCGAGTTCAAAAATTGGAAGAACAATACCATTCACGAGGCTCTTTGTGAAACTGATCACCACGTTATCCTTCGATGTTGGCTTATGATGATGCACTCGTATAGATGTGTAGACTTTACCTTCATCCACGATGTGGCTCTCTCCATCTAGTCTTTCAGCAAGTAGTATGCACAAGGAATTATCCTACACAAGAAGACTTGGTAAATTAAAACAATGTATAAAACACTTTGCCATATGATTAGTGTAATATATTTACTTATACCTTCATGTTGCGTTAGGTGGACTCTACTAACTTCGTTCTTAGTTGATCAAAGGAAAGAGGTTTCGTCGAAGTTGGAGACGGTGGTACGATCGTACTATCACACTTCGGGTGGTCATGTGTTGTCAGAGAACAAGCGAGAGGTGGAGTTGAGGCTGTTGGTTTAGAACTTGCAATAATTTTCTCCAAGTCAAGTGACATTTTCCCCTATTCGATTCTTTCGAGACATAAGCCACTAGTTGGCTTTATGTGTATTTCAAAGCATCAATCTCTCTTTGTTTACTACTTGACGCAATATCAACCTTAGGTGGTCGAGGTTGGACAAAAATGTGTAGCGAGAGTGCCAGCTCCCCGGACCCGGCATGATGTTCTTTCTTGTTAAGCGCAGCCCCTACTATGAACTCACCCGACTCTTGTTTTCTTTTTAAGTCCTCCTATAAATTATAGTTAATCAATATCATTTGCTCAAAATTATACTTCAACAAATGCATTCATATCATATCAACTAAACCATATGCAAAACTTACAATTTGTTTGGCAACCAACTCCGCATCTTTGGTGTGGAACTTACTCTCATTCTTCCCAAGCCATTTTTATCCTTTTAGCCACTCAAATCGGGGAACCACATAGAGTGTGGGATATTCCGTTGTATTCTTTGCTTCATGTTCCGTCATTCCAAGCTCCGCCCTATCAAACACTCTAGCCTCGAACATTTCCTTCATAATTATTCTTGTAGCCAGTGAAAAACTCCATAACTCATTGTGTGGTGCATCTCGTTTTCTCTTGCAAGCTCACTTTCCTTTCCCTTAGACCCGATAAAATCATTAGACCAAATTATTGAGAAGAAAAATCAACAATATGAATTGACTTTGTAATATATTTGCCCTGCATCTGACCGATATCGGACACTAGTCGGTAAGATATCGCACGAGTAGACAGGTCAATATGCGACGTCGTATTATTTTTCGTTCCAAGTCAGTTCCTGAACTTAGTTTATGAACGACGTTACACACTAGTCGATTGTAACGATATGCAACCTGATTATTACCATGCGACATCGCATGTTCACATAGTGTTACTCAATTTTATGGAAAGGATGGACCTCCACGATTCTAAATCACTAACAAGCATACATAACATACACATTTGACGATACCAATGAAACTATACTCATGCATAAGCATGTTTATCCAACAATAAAATGCATGCATATAATTAAAAATATGTACCAGTGTGTATCTACGTGTAAGCTTGTTAATGTAAATTCCTTACCGAATGTCCATCCGTTAGTTTTCTTCCAACAGAACCCTTCCAACTTGATTCACTTATGAATGGATGCTTAATTCTTGGTTTGCAATTATTCTTCTTACCAAACACGTAATCCCTAGCCAATTTGGTTTTAAAATATCTCCACTTTCACCAAAGCATCGTATGGTTATCTTTTTTAATCTTGCCATATCATCACACTCGATATCGAAGGCATATTGCATGATCCTCCATAGTTTATCCTTTTAAGCATCATCAACATGAGGCCACGACTCGTACAAGAAGATATCTACCTTTGTCCTACCAATCAAACATATGTAACTAGACCACCCATTTATTTCCTCGCCTATGGTATTCCCGAAGTGATCGACCTTCATAGGAAATTTCATACATTTCTCCACCATGTCTATCAATTTATTGCAAATTGCCCTTCCCAACCTTGACTATGTCTTTTCGATCCATTCAATTCCCCCGCTTCTTCGAGTCGTTTCCTCTCGTCGTGGTTAACATTTAATGTTATCTCAATGTCAAATAACCTCCATTAGCAAGCTTCCATATGTTGTACACCATATACACTTGAAATAATAACATCTTTAATGTAACCATAAGAATCCTACATGTATAGCCCACAATCTAAAAGATTAAAAAAAATGAAAAATTATGAAACATAACAATATTAAACACTCATTAAATAATCAATCCCAAGGGATGTGACCATATACCATTTGGCTTGAATATGGTGGTGGTGGTGGATTTGGGTGTGTTTGGTGGTTAATTTGACGGAAGTGAAAGGAAATGGAGATGATGAATTTTGGGGTCTTTGAAGGTGGAGGATGCCAATTTGGGCAGTAACTGATTTATCAAAGAGCTTTGGGTTTTTTTTTACCAAGTATGGCACATAAAGCTAATCTCCCTCCAGTGCTCCGACGTCGCACGTGTCCTCCAACACGTCGCAATATAGTATTTTGGGTCTCTCTTTGGCCAAATATTGCCCCAATAGGCCCTGTCACATACGAATATCTGACGTCGCAGCTGTGTCGCTAAAAAATTAGAACATAAGATGAACGTTGCAATCTCAGTAATGCCTAAGGTTTATTGATATGTCATAGGTCTGTTGATGGACCAAATGGCCCATTCCTTTAGAATGTGCGACATCGCCAACAGTTCGCCGAGTATTCGCTAAGCAAGAAGCATCGGGTGACTTTGCATTTTAGGTTTTAAATCATTTTTAAAATTTATTTCAAGGACAAATAACATCAATTTTATTAGTTACATTTTTTTCATTTTAAGCCAACTAGTTTACAACAGTAATAATCGTGTGAGGGTTTGAACAATACCTGTTTGACGGTTATGATTGTTAAGGGGTTGTAAATTCCTTACCAATGTCATTTGAGGCCAAATCTCATCATGAAGTCACATTTACATAAAGCTTTCTTTAAAAGCCCACGAACATTCAACCTCATTACGTGAGTTGGATATATAGGTCAGGGTTTGACAATAACTCGTTCAACGGCTAAGCTTATTTAAGGTTAGTACGTTAGCCGATTTTATCGTAGGCCTAAAGAAATCAAGTATTTCAATTAAATTAGGTTTTTCTATTTAAACACGAGAATAGTCATCCATGTTTGTCGAGTGGGTGTTTAACAATAGCCCGTTCCATGACTAAGTTTGTTGAAGGCCAGTATGGTAGACGATCTTCTTCTAGGCCAAAAGATATCGGGTCTTTCCATTACACAATGATTGAGGGTTTCACAATATCCCGTTCGGTGGTTAACATGGTTTAAGGCAAGTCATAGTCAATCACATACGATTCCTAAAGTTTGAACAACATCTTTGGTTACAAATAGGGATGGCAATGGGGCGGGATGGGTACGAATTATGATACCTCCATACCCATGCCCACCTAAAATTTTCATACCCATACCCGTCTCCATCGCCCATGGCGGGTACAATATGAAAATCCACCCCTGCCCCATTAGGTATTATCTAAAATCAGTCCCCGCCCTATCACCCACTTCGGTTTCCATACCCACTTCAAATTCATTTTACTCACCCCATTTATATCTCCAAAAAACACATAAAATTTAACTTTAAAATTAATAGTTTAAATACTAAAAGTTTAATAGTATTTACATGAAAATATTATAAGTAAAAAAATGTGCATTATGGATAAATAATAGTTTACTATATAAACAATTATTGTTTAATAGTGGTTTTAGTGGGATAGGGCGGGGGTGGGGCGGGTATGAACTAATATTCATGCCCGACCCACTACCCATGACGGGTATAAATTTTCATACACATACCCGCTCCACCCTCACGAAAACTACACCTATAACCGCCTCATTAGGGCGGATGCGGGGCAGACCTCCACCAAAACCCTACCCACTGACATCCATAACTTTCAAAGTGTTTCACTATCAACCCCACGAACTACCAACCTCATTACACGGGTGAGGGTTTTACAATTACTTGTCCGAGTGTTAGATTGGAGAAGCCCAATCATGCATAGCCGATGTCATTTGATGCCTTATTATTTTCATTTCAAGCAATTTCTTAGTATTTTCATATTAAGAGAACGATTAGTCAACCCTGTTATACGAGTCAGTGTTTGAACATTATCCTATCAACGGTTAAGAGAACATCTCTACTCGTATAAGTAAGGTTATCCTTTTTATCCCAGAATAAGTCAAGCGTCTTACACGTGTACGTGTTTGACCAGCAACCATTCGATGGAAGCCCGGCCACAGGCATATTATTTTTTTGTTTTATCATTAATGTTATTATTAATTCTACTCCTGAATACTATTCCTGCAATGTATAAGTTGCCTAGCATTTGGGCTCGCATATATTGAGTTTGGGCTGAAAACCCCACCCAATTGGTGCGACGTTGCTTATACTTCGGATAATATTTGGTCATGTCGACATTCAAGTGCAAGATCGAGTGATGTGATCTCCACCCACTACTGTCCAAACCCATCTTGTTTCAATAACTGGGCCAGTTGTACTAATCAGCCTAGTTTTATTGTCGTCTAAAATTGTTAATATGTCGGTAAGACTTCAATTTTTTCTGAATCTGTATGCGATATCAAAAATTGACGATTCAAGTCCCTATGGTCAAAGCCCACCAAAAATTGTTTGGGCCCCAGCTAAAACCCCTGGCCCAATATGTATGAGTAGCAAAGTCACCTTTCCTTTGTGGTATATGTCGTCCGTTGTGAAATTATCGGTGATGTCGCACCTGTGGTAGAAACGACATCATTCGATGCTGAGTACATAAAATGATCACCCTCAACCCACTTACATTCTCAACCTTAACGTCACACTTAAACCGCTTTTAGAAAAAATGGTTAAAAGTTGTCGAGTGTGTGAAAAAATCGCCAATCTTGATATATAATTTTCCCCAAAACAGTCGAAGCATTCTTGTACAACAAATCCTGGCTACAATCTATTCCAAGAGAACCCAACGTAAACCCTAGCCACGGTAACAATTTTTGAAGTGATGTTTTTGCTCGTTTGTATGATTTCTTTTACTTATTTTGTTCCTAACATGTTGTTTTCACTCCAATGAAGTTGAATGTGGTGTTTGACTGAGTTCTATACAATAATTTAGTTTTAGGTGTGTCATATTTAGGTTTTGAATTATTATTTTTAGGCGTATGTTCAATGTCTAGGGCTTTTTGTGCCCAGAATGTGTTGTGCTTGTTGTTACAATAATTGTGCTTATTGTTGTGGTTATTTAATTAGATTTCACAAGAGTTCTTGACCTATCAGGTACACTTCACACACATATTCAAATGGACCGATAGGTCGTGCGATATCGTACATTCATACATATGCGACTTCGCATGAGACATATTGGTCTAGACGACATGTCTGCGATGTGCATGCGATCTCCGTCAATAATTAAATTTCAGTGATTGTATGGCCTCTTGGACTAAGCTTGCATATTTCATTGTTCATATATCTCCAGTAAAGCAAGTAGATAAGAGGGATCAAAGGGCCAGAAAGAGGGAGCAGGTCTCTCCCGGTCCAAAAAGGCGGGGACCGTTGATGCCCTTCCGTTGCCAACATTCGACAAAAATGGCTTCTTCAAAGAAAACGAGAAGCATCTTCAAATTGTGAGGAACAGGGGGGTTAAGGAGGTCAAGGTAATGCGGGCAGGGGTGGAACTAAGGGGCGAGGGGGTGCGCCAACACACCCTAAGATTCGGGAACCAAGGGAGTAGTACTGAGTAGCTCGTAGCATAACAAACAAATTTCCTTTGTCTGTACAGTTTTTGCCCCCTCTAGCCAGAGAAGACGACCGATCCTGATTTTCTTTTTGTTTCACCAAGTACTAAAACGATTTCTTTTGATTATTGGTGCGATGTCGCATAATTAATTGAGAGGAAACAGACCATAACATGTTGGGTCTGCTATACCGCTTGCCCGTTTTTGTAAGTTAGAGCATCTCCAATGTTAAGGGACCGTGAGTAAAAGTAGGAGACATTTGTCAACGTTTTATTAGGCGTCAATATGATGTGGATATGAGAGGTTTGATTGAGAAGTTTTTTAAAATTTTGCACTCCAATGCAAGATCGTCAGTTAACATCACTTTAGTGTGTCAGTTACATCACTTTAGTGTGAACGAAACTATTTTCTATCAAGATTATTCAATAATAATTTTATATATAATATATTTTATTTTATTTATTTTAAATAACATACATATTTAATAATTAGAAACTCTAATTTCACTTGCAATTTAACTATCACTTTTTTATAAATAAATAATACTAAAATATTAAATATATACTGAATTAAAATTAAGAAATAATAACTCACACTTATTAAATTTAATATAAATTACATTTTACTTTTTTTGTTTCTATAATATATTGATTTTTAGATTATAATTTTCAAATATAGATTTAAATATTTTAAATTAATATATATAATTAAATGAATAAATAAAATTTGTTTACATTGTGAATCCACATAATGTATTCAAATTGGGATTCATTTAAATTTGGAATCCTAAAATAATTAAAAGTTAAAATCTTAAATTTGGTAATTTGACAAACTTACAATTTCAATATGAGCGTCTGAATACAAAAAGTCTAATTGAGTCTCTCACTTCACTTGTCATCTACGTCATATTGACCCCTAAACATACTATTGCATTGATGGTGCATTTTAAATTTTCAGAGTATCAATATTTTGTGTCTTTTGATGCTTTTAAAGAGACGGGGTTGCGTTGGAGATGCTCTTATACATGTATGATCCTATTTTTCAGCCTTGTTATTGGGTATCAATGGCCATAATCAACGGAAACAAATTGCATTTACTTACTTTATTTTGAGAGCATTTAAAACTAAATCAATGAAAGAAGTTGAATTTCAAACTAAATCAAATTCTGGGAGCTTTTTAACAATCTTACATTATTATTTAGCCTTTATTTTATTGTAAAATTTGTGAAAAAATCTTCGGCATGCTTAATTTACTAATTTCTGGATATTGTCTAAAAAAAATCTTTTTCTTTATTCTAAAAAATACTAGCATAATAGAGACAGACAATTGTGTAATTTAATGCTACTCTACATAATTCAATAAATAAATGGTAATATCTAATTTAGTGCTACTCTTTATTGTCATTTAAAATTAGATTTTAATGTTACATGTTAAAGAAATATGAATGGTTTGTATTGCTAGTGAGTTGAGATAATAAAAATAATTTTAATATATAAAAAAACATTTTCTGTTTGATAAGTAATTTTAAAAAATATTTTGCAATAGTAAATTTTCATCTTTTGATTAGCCTAATTTTTAAAAAAAAAATTACTCAAACTTTTAACACAAAGTCTTGTTTTAGTCAAATTAAAGTTTAGACAGAAATTATTATGCAATTATTAAATATTTAGATTGGGATGGGGTTCTTTTTAAAAACTCAAATAAATTTGGAGAAGATAAAATCTTGTGTTGATTTTTGTGGAAAGGTCAATACCTGAATTTTTCTTAAAGAAGAACACATCTCAAATTTTAAGAGATTTTCTTCCACTTGGACGTTTTCCTTGAGCCATTCAAAGCTTCTAGAATGGTGGGGTTGATTTGCCTTGGCAAGCCAACCTATGAATTGAAGGTGAAGGAATTCTACTCCAATTTTACCCGTCTGACCAATACCAACTACCAAACAAAAGTCAACGGCGTGATCATGGCCCTGACGTCAAACTTGATCAATGAGGCAATAGGGTGCACATCTGGAACAGGTGATCAGCCGGAGGTTGTGCCATTGCATAATACTGCAGGGACTCGTGGCCTTCAAGGGCCAACGAGCATGATCTGGCAAGAGCCCTCGACCCCAACCGTATGGTGGAGAAGTACTTCAAAATTAAAGTTGGTAATAGGCTCATCACACCAAGGTCCATCAAGATTGATGTACTTGATCTTGAAGAGAGGATGAAGAACATGGCCGAGACTAAGGCTCATCATGCCGAGGACCATCAACATTTTTAATCCTCAAAATGACTAAAGCACAGTGCATGGGCCATACTCATGAAGGACATAGCCGAGACTAAGTCTATGGCGATGTGCAATGACCGCCGTATGCGGCAGTTGATGACCGACGTGTGGACCTGAAGGCAATGTTGGTCGGTGCTATCAATGTACCTCGTGTGGACCCCCAAATGGTTGCACATGGGTCTGAGGCACATCCCAATGAGATAGAGGGCTAGAGGATGAGGATGATGCGCTGGTCAACAATGAAGATGGAACAGACTCCAACTGTAGCGAGGATGGGTCTTCGAGCGATGGGTCAGAACATGAGAAAGCGCAAGAAGACTATGACAATCCTATGGAAAATAATATCACCCCTCCCCAGTGCGGGGGGGGGGGCGGG
>JAULKM010100208.1:15166-26461 GCA_032355605.1 Rubia tinctorum
AAACCGCAACAACACTATGACAATCCTATGGAAAAAAATAACAACCCTCCCCCCTCACCCCCCCCCCCCCCCCCCAAATAATGGTCATGTCTTGTATTGATAACTATGCGTTAGGATTGTATTTGAGATTCCATGAATTTGCTCCCTTTTGTGAAATTGACTGTAATTTGTGGATATCGTGTTAGTATTTTGTGTTATGGATTTTAATGGTTGTGTTGATTTCGTGTTATATGGTTTTAGTCTACTACATTATAGGTTGGTGGTTGTTGTGAACTTAGAATGAGCTCCTTTAGCTGGATCACTCTATGTTCTGGATTAATTAGTTCAGCAGTGATACTTTTCTAGGTAAATTGTACCCATGCGACATCGCAGTATATTTGCACATCATAAGGTCGGTTAGTCCAAGAGGTTACCGACTAGCTGGCGACATTTCATGAATTAAATGATTTAAGCAAAATTAGGCACTGAATTGGACTGATTGGTATGTTTGACGCCACCCTTTCCAATTTGATCTTACCAAATTATTCATCGACTGCTCGATCGACGCCAACAACTCTATCTCCCAAGCATTCCCTAAAGTTTTAATACCACAAAATGAACTTTGTGAAGTCGCATACGGAGTGTCGTGTAAACCGATTTGTGAACCGACATGTGTGCAACGTCGAGTATTCAGTTTTCCTACACAATATTGAGTTTGTTTTTTTGGGATATAACGGGTAGACAGTGGATTAACCAACTACATTAAAACACAGACATTCCCATAAACATTCAACACGATTAATTAAATTGATGTCTACACCCAATCTATGTCTTCTTCCGCTTCTTTGATTTAGGGTGCCTCTCAATCCACACGCATTCTTCGTAGTCTCTCCTCAAAGCTAGCTCCACCCAAATTTCTCATCCTCCCCAACATTACCGGTGTTGGGTGGAGAGTTTGGAATAATGTTGGACAGTAAAGATGGACAAGAATCTCCCACAAATTGACTTTTACCATGAATGACCACTAATTTTCTTGAATCACAAGGATCAGCAACATAAAACACATGTGTACTTGGGAATCAAATATGTAAGGATCTCATGTAAAATAAGTCTTGCTCAAATCGACGATTGTAAAGCCTAGGTTGTCCACCGATATTTCCATGAAACTTGTGTAGGCGAGTTCCCATATTTCCTCAATCACGCCATAGTAAGACATGTTCCCATACACATGATTCTTATCCTTCGCGCTGCTTACAAGTGATGCTTCCACAACTACGATAACACCACTATTTTGTGTAGCGGTGTGTGTGTCCCATTCAAGGGTTGAGAAGGTAAAATCATTCATGACATAACCCGTGAAGGAAATCGCGATTGCAGAAGGAATGAAAGCTAATCAATTCAAGGTGTCACCATGACTGTCTACGTTTACTATATGGCATAATCAATCAATGAAAGTGTGGTTGTTTTCAACAAGTACTTGCTTCTCTGACCACCAGGGTGCCGCTCTTTGATAATGTCCATGTGCATATTCACGTACGGGAAAACCACATATGAGTTTAGCAAAACATATAGGTGTTCTTTCATCAACTCATCGGGGGTTAACAACCTAGTTATTCCTTTTCGCAAACCTTTATCACCCACTATGTCTGCATGGTATGGTTTTGGTAGTCCAACCGACTCTTCATTCTTTAAGAAATCCATGGAGTATTCCACCACCTCCTTGGTCACATACCTTTGCACAATACTAGCATCCAAGTGATATTGATTTTTCAAATAACCCTTTAATATCTTCATATACCTCTCGAAGGGATACATCCATCAAAGATAAACAGGACCACATATCGGTATATCCCGTACAACATGAACCAACACGTGCACCATGATGTCAAAGAATGAAGGAGATAAATGCATCTCTAACTCTCACAACACGATTACTATTTCCTCCGGAAATTTGCTCCAATTTCTGATGCCAAATCTCCTTACAACAAATTGCCTTTAAGAAGCGACATAACCGGGTGATGCACTTTCTGACGTGAGTTGGCAAGATGGATCTGATCGCCACTGGGAGAATTTATTGAATTAGACAATGTGCATCGCGTGATTTCATATTACCCAATGTCAATCCCTCATCGGGTACTAGATTGCTAACCCTAAAAGAGTAACTCGTCAGGACAACCATACCTTTGAGGCTGGAACATATCAACTTTTTCTCAACTTTTGAAAGCGTGTAACAAGCAGCGGGAAAGTACGTCTTTGATCCTTGAACCTCGGGGGCCAATTCAGGTCTGATTACCATTTCAACCATATATTTCCTTGAATTCACTCCATCTTTTGTATTACTCAGGATATTCATCAAATTACCAACCAAACTATCACATACATTCTTTTCAATATGCATCACGTCCAAACAGTGTCGGACGTCAAGGGTCTCCCAGTACGGTAGTTCAAAACAAATGGAAAGTTTCTTCTAACAACCAGAACCCTTTAGTTTCCTCTCCCTCTTGCCAAAGTCATTTCGAAAATTACGCAACATGTTAGAGATTAATGCACATGTTATACGGGAGGATGGGGCACCAAATCTACCTTGCCATTGAATTCAGCACACTGAGTCCTCCACCAATGAGTTGTTGGAAGCCATCTATGGTGCCCAAGATACACATTCTTACTTTCATGCCTCAACTAAAAATATTTCGTTCCTTCCAAACCAATGGGGCATGCCTTGTGACCTTTAACAGGGTATCCAGAAAAGTTTCCATATGCAGGAAAGCAGTTAATAGTGTAGAACAACATGGCTTTAAAATTAAACGACTCCTTCCAAAACCCATCATGCATCATCATTCCAGGATCCCACATATTCTTCAGGTCATCCACCAAGGGGGATAGGTATACATCAATATCATTCCCCAGTTGCTTAGGACCGGAGATCATTAGAGACAACATGATGTATTTATTTTTCATGTATAACCATGGGGGCAAGTTGTAAATCACTACCATTACCGGTCACAAACTATGATTCCTACTCATATTATCGAATAGTTTTATTCCATCTGTGCAAAAACCAAGCCTCAAGTTACGTGGTTTTTTCCCAAAGACAGGAAATGCAACATCTATCTTCTTCCACTGATCACCATTGCCCGGATAACTAATAACTTCAGGATCAACCACTGTCCGATCTGCATGCGAACTCAAATTCTTTGTATCCTCAGGACTGTCAAACAATCTTCTTAATCGAGGAATAATAGGTAGATACCAAACAACCTTGATATGAACCTTCTTCGTCTACTGATTTCCAATTTCTGTATCAACATCCACCTCTTTCAATTTGAACCGGAGAGCATTGCATTTAGAGCATACCTCCTTATTCAAGTGATCTCCCCTATACAAGATACAATCATTCTGACAAGCATATATCTTTTCATAATTCATGGCCATCGGAAATAGTACCTTCTTTGCCTCATATACCGTTTCTAGTATTCTATTGCTAACCGGAAATATTTCTTTCAACACTTTCAAAAAATCGGAGAACCTAACATCACTATAGGAATACTTAGATTTCACAATTATCAACTGCAGTGTAGCCTTTAATATTGTCATTCCTTTAGGGCATCCATCGTATAGAAGTGTTTCATTATATCCTTGCAAGTCTGAAAGTCTGTTAGGATGGCCAGTGTAGTTCTTAACAATCTCCTCAACCAACTCATCTATCCCATCATCCTTCTCGGGATTATCTAGTTCATTTCTAGTATGATAATCCATGTTCTCCGCATGGCAAATCCAAAATTTTATGCTGGATCAAAACCTTATATAAATAAGTCATCCTTCAAACCAATTGCATCTCCATGAATAACGGTGTTCCGACATTTCTTGCAAGGAAAATACACATACGACAAATTCTCCTTCACGGTATTTGCGAGTGCATATTTAATGAAGTTGGTTACAAAATATTGATACTCCTCACTTGTTTGATCTTCGTTGCAATAAGTACACATAGTTTAGGATCATATCTTAGGAACAAATACATACACTTACATTCATTCACTTCATGGATTCATAACATAACATATGCATATTGATTAGAGAAACATATGTGTGTAGACATATATAGACACACACACACACATACACATACATATGTGTCAGTGAAAACCTTCATTATCATGCTCCCCTTCCCATATAACATCCACCAAATATAATTATGCAATGTCTACATTCAATCAACCCATAGTTAAACACATCTTCTCATATCCATTGAACTAACCTACAACCTAAATTTGAAGATGAAAATACAAATTTAGTCATGGAATACTTACTTACTACTTGAGTGGCAAGTTATATCACAACTCACAACCCTATTGCCCACCTTCAACAGTGAGGAATTAGATTTTGTAGAGCCATCTTGAATGTGGAAGAAAATTTTGGAAATTGTGATTGAGTTTGGTCAAATGAGCCAAAAATACTTACCAAATCTCGATAGGTGCGACATCGCTCCTTAGCATCGTCAGATATTCAGTCAAACTGACTAGTAATGCGATGCAAAAAATATCATCGATGACTAATACAGCTTGGACAGACACATGTTTCCGACATCGCACTTTCGGTTAGACTATTTACTTTGGTTTAGAATGACATTTACCTCGGCTACCATACAACCGAGGTAAAAAACATATTATTTACCTCATTTATTTATAAGTGAGGAAATAATTTTTTTACTTCAAAAAAATGGAACCGAGACAGAAGAACTTTTTACCTCGGTTATTTGACCTAAGGTAAAAAAACTGAGGTAAAAAGGGTGAAGTAATAGGTGTTGTTTCTTGTAGTGAATGAATCTCAAAATGTATATGTACCTTGTATTTATACCTGAGTATCCTTAGTAGTATTTGTGTACAACTTAGCCACTTCATGATACATTAAATGCCAGTAAATACGATCATAACATTGACTATTTCTTTTAATATTATCGGGCTGAAATAGGCTCAGTGTTTCATTTGCGCTTAATAGTTTTAACCATCATCAGTCATTTTATAATTAGTGTAACTAATGATTGATTTGATGTTTGTTTCTGAAAATAATGTGCTCCTATAACACTCAATTCTTTAATAGGTTTAAATATAACCCCAGTCATTCAAAAGTGCTGATATATCCCTCGTTTAGTTTGAAATCTTGGTCAACAACAATTCTGTTAGTTTAATATGAAAAGACCGAAATACCCTTCAAATTAAAATATAAAATATGTGAAGTGTGAACTGTCCATTTTGTCCTTTAACTCCAAGCCTGAAACTTCTCACCTTCCCATTCCTCGATCACTCATTCCTCGAAGTCTATAACCCAAAAAAGGTCATTGTGCACCACCCTTGACCACCGATCAAGTATTTCCTCCCCCCAACCAAAGGCGGCTGAGCTCACCGGATTTTCCACCTTCTTGTCGTCATCCTCTATCCCGACTAGGAGCTTACTCGTGACTAACATCTTCTCCATGGTCCCTCTGCTCCACAGCTGGGAGTAATGCGTCTTTGATGTCGCCGTCTGGCGCTACCATCGACCATGTTACATGTTTCCCTATCATTTCTCATTTGCCACGAGAGCTCTGTGTGCCCATACTGCAACCACTCATATTCACTAACACATTTTTCAACTCATGTACCATATCATCCAAGCTCTGGAATGTTTTTACTCAATTTTGTGTTGGGACAATGATAGAAAAATGGAAGAAATGAAGACAAAGTTCCTGTGCTGAAAAGATACAACTTTTCTGATTTTTCATTCGTCTATTTATAGATTAAAAAATTCCTTTAAAGTTATTCCTAAACTAATGAAGAGTCTTTCTACAAACTTCTAACCTCCATAACCTCTTACCACTAACTATCTAGCACTAACACTACTAATGAAGGCTAAACAATGTGCCTTATTCCATGCTTGTAACTTTTTCAATCACCCACCACTACTAACTAGCACTAATGGCTATTATTCCAAGCTTTTATGTTTTTCAACCTTCTACCACTAAAGCCTTTAGCCTTTGTTTAAGTTCATAACTTATGTAACTTCTATAACCTCTAACTAGCACCAAGTAGTAGTAATAACAATAATCACTACCTATGGAAACATGGTTAACTCAAAAATTCACCCCTTTAACCTTGTTGCATGGAACCCCTTCAACTATGTCGAACTTTAGTCTCACTTCGACAAAATTGACTCGTCCAAGTGGCTGGGTCAGGATGTCAGCTAGTTGTTTGTTCGTACCAACATGACTAACTTCCACAGAACCATTTTCAATGCACTAATGAATGAAATGAAAATGAATGTTAATATGCTCACTTTGTTTGTAATGCACCAGATTATTGCTCAAATCAATTGCGAACTTATTGTCCACGGGTAGCTCTACCACTCTCGAATTCTGGTTGGTGAGATCACCCAACAAGGGACTCAACCACAGTCTTTGGCATGCCGCTGCCACTGCTGTAATGTACTCCACTTCGCAAGATGAGAGTGTAACTACCTTCTACTTTTGGGACAACCATGTAACTAGGCTAGAACCAAGGAAGAAGGTTGTCCCTTTTATAGTCTTACAATCATCAGTGCCACTAGCAAAGTCATTATCACTGAACTAGACCAAATCGGACTCTAACTTGTTTGTCTTCTTATAGCACCATCCTAGGACAATGGTGCCCTTCACGTATCGCACGATTTACTTCATTTATGTCCAGTGCAGTGCCTTGGTTTCCTTCATGAACATGCTAACTATCCCAACAGCGTAGCTGATATCTGACCTTGTGATGCATAGATACCTTAGACTTCCCACCACACTGCGGTACCTTGTTGTGTCCGTAACACCCCCTGGAACTTTCTCAGTTAGCTTTAGCATATTCATCATGGGCGTGGAGCATGGATTGCAGCTTACCATGCCACAAACATTAAGAATTTTGGACGCATAAGCACTTTGGCATAAAGTGATCTCCTTCTCGCCTTGTTTGACTTCTATCCACAAATAGTAACTCAAGAGACCTAAGTCACTCATGTCAAACAACTTTTGCATCTCTCCTTTAAAGAAGGCTAGCTCCTTGGTGCTTCCCCTCGGCGATGATGAAATCATCCACGTAAACTCCAACAAGTATACTAATCAAGCTACATGTCTTCCGGTACACTGCATTTTCCAATGTGCGGAGACGGAAACCTAAGGAGAGTAGTGTTGTGTCCAGCTTGGCATTCCAAGCTCGCAGCGCCTGGCGCAACTCGTACAAGGCTTGTGGAACCTAAGCACCTTGTGCTCATTTTATGGATCAACATAACTTGGTGGATGGTGCACATAGACCTCCTCAATGAGATCTCCATTCAAAAATGCTGATTTGACATCCATGTGGTGCACCTCCCAGCCCCAATGCGCGGCTATAACCAGCAGCAAGCACACTGTTTCCTACCTATCCACAAGAGCAAACACTTGATCAAAATACATTCCTTGGCATTGCAAATAGCCTTTTACCACAAGATGAGCCTTGTACTTCACCATGTTTCCATCTGGGTCCTTCTTCACACTGAACACCCATTTGAGTCATATAGCCCTATGCCTAATAGGGAGAGAAGCTAACTCCCACCTCCCATTTTTTGTTGACCTGATCTCATCATCCGTGGCTTGTCTCTAACATGCCTCACTCAGGGCCTCATTTACACTTCTGGGTTCCTCGGTGGCTAAGAAACAAAGATCGATCATTTCAACCTCCTCGGTTGTGTCATAGATGTTTACCACCTTGCGGTACCGTGTTACACTATCATCGGTATTTAGAGCATCATCCCATGTTGGTGGGGTTTCCCACTCTCCCGTTTTAGCAAAAAAGCATAAGAAAAAATGGGCCTCGATGTCCAGTGCACAAGTGAGAAAGGTGCCTTTTGTTGCACGTTAGAGCCTGTGTCACCCAGCACATCAAGCTCCGGTAAATACTCCAGCATGAAGGTGTCATCCACGGTCGCAATTGCATCATGCACCCCTGACTTCCACTCCCACTTCTTGTGCTTCTCGAATTGAGGAAGCCTCCTGGGAAAACGCAGAATTTGTTCAACATCAGTTTTCGACATTTCAAGTTTAAGGACAAGCTTAATATTACGAAGAGGGAATGTTATGATCGAGGGGCCTTATTGTAAATAAGGAAAAGTTGGAAACTATTTTAGCAATTGAATAAAAAAAACCTTAAGGGAAGTTATCAGTTAGTTCAGCTAACTGAATTCATTCAGGTAAAGAATGGTTATGTGCGTTTAAAAGGGAAAGGATCAGAATACTGAAGGGCATTCCATTTGTAATGTGAATATGTTGTGAAATAATTCTCTCTCTCGTTTAGAATTCTCTTTGCTTTTCTCGTTCCAGTTCCCAGAAAGTCATCCCCAAAATTATATTGAATTGATATCAATATTCAATTATAATTTGTTTGTTTCATTTCTGCGTTTTAATGCTTTCAGATCTTGACATTTGGTATCAAAGCTAGCAGATTCCCGGAAGTTCATTGCAAAAGGAACTAGAAACTGCACGATGGAGAACAGGGGGCGGAGCCAGGATAGATATTTGGCGAGGGCTGATCTATCAGGAAAAAAATTTAGCAAAGGGGGCTGATAATTTTTCAAAAAAAATTTACTACCAAAATTCCCCGTAATTTTCGTCTTGGCGGGGGCTATAGCCCCCTCCAGCCCCCATGTAGATCCGCCCCCGATGGAGAATCAGTTGAAGGATTTTAACAGTAGGTTGTTGGAATCGGCTCAAGAAGGCCGGACTCGAAACAGAGATTATGTTGTTGGATACAGGCAGCACAGATAGCTTTATTGATCCTTTGTTGGCTAAGAAATCATAGTTGAATCAAGATTTTGTCAAGCCTTTCATGGTAACTTAGGCTGATGGCAGAAGAATAGCAGGCTTAAGTTTGTTTATCTTGGAGAGTTCGACAACATAGTTTCTTGTTTGATCTTAAGGTGTTGGATTTAGGAGGGTCAGATATAGTTCTTGGAGTGGGTTGGATGAGATCTTTCAGTCCCATCACTTTTGATTTCAACACATACAATGCACAGATTAGTAATGACGGAATGCAATGGATGCTGAAGGGCAATTTTGAAGAACTAAGGATTCGACTGAGTAGGCATGAGGATCAGTATTGAAGGGCGGTTAAGAAAAGAAAGCTGATGATGGTGAACCTGGAAGATCAGAATGATTCTGGGAAGAACTGCAACAAGATTGATCAAAATCAGTTCCAGAGCAGTTGAGGAGGTAAAGATACAGATCGGAAAAAGGACGCTGAAGGTTTGAAGCTAGTTGCGTTACAAATTCTTAAAACGAGTTCTTTCAGAATATGTGGATATCTTTGCTACTCATTCATCATTACCACCTGAGAGATCTGTTGATCATAGTATTGTATTAGAAACAAATGCTGATCCCTTCAAGCTGAAACCTTACAGATACCCTCACTCACGCAAGAATGAAATTGAAAAACAAGTGGAGGAGATGCTACAGCAAGGTTTTATCAAAAGAAGTTCAAACCCTTTTGCATTTTTTAGACCCCTTCATGGCTTTCTTAAGAAGAACAGTTTCAGCTGGAGTGATCAAGCCTCAGTTTCTTTCAACAAACTCAAAGAAGCGGCAACTCCTGCACCAGTTTTGAAGTTGCCAGAATTCAACAAAGTGTTCATTATTGAGGCTGATGCAAGTGGATATGGAATGGGTGATGTGTTGATGCAGGAAGGTAGGCCTACAGAATTTTTGAGTAAAACTTTCTGGAGAGGAATAGAAGTCTTTCAACATATGAAAAAGAATTAATGGCTTTGGTTATGGCTATGGATGAATGGAGGCACTATCTTATGGGGAGCCATTTTATAATCAGAACTGATCACCAAAGTTTGAGGTACTTATTTGACCAGAATATAACTAGTGCTTTGCAACATAAATGGATAACTAAGCTACTCGGGTTGGATTTTGAAATTCAGTATAAAACGGGAGTAGAAAACAGTGTAGCCGATGCCTTATCAAGATTGCAGCCTCATGGTTCTATGAAGTATGAGAAATATGTGCCGGATTCTGATAATCAGTATGGTGAGCAAGAAATGGTAAATTGGGAGACAAATGGCCTGATCAATTCAGATTTTGAGGATCAATCTATGAGAGAGATGATCAGTAGTTATTTAGCTAAAGAACCAGAAGGTAAAGCTACAGAACCTGAGTTAGATGTCTCAAATCAGGAAGAAAATGAGAGCAATCATACAAAAAAAAAGTGTGATCAGTCAAAGGTTAATGACAGCACTCATACAAAAAAGAAGTATGATCTGTCAAAGGATAATATCTATCCGTCTGAGCATGAGGTAAATGTGCATATCGGGGATCTTGGTAGCATTGTTTCTGATCAGCCAAGCAAAACCACAAAGTGTGTTTTTTCTGCACTAAATAATGCTTACTTCTACCTCAGTTCTTCCTCTTTGGATGGATCAAATAGAAAGTAGCTATGGAGAAGATGGTATTGCACATGGACTCATCACTGAAACTTTGTTGCAAACTGATCCAACCTCTGAGTTTACTTATGTCAGTGGGGTTTTGAAGAAAGGAAGGAAGGTCTATATTGGAACTAGTGGAGGCATTAAAAGCCAGATTCTGGAGGTTGTGCATTCATCTCCTTTAGGAGGCCACTCAGGTCAGACTGTAACTATTAGAAGGATTTTTTAAAAAAAAATCCATTGGCCAGCAATGAAACAAGAGATCACTGAATGCATCAAAATTGTATGGTTTACCAAAGACAAAAGCCTGAACATTGTACACCATCTTGTCTGTTACAACCACTTCCAATACTCAGTCATGCTTAGAGGCAAATTTCCATGGACTTCAATTGACAGAATACCAAACTCCAATGGTTTTAATACCATTTTGGCAGTTGTGGATAGATTAACAAAGTACGGTCATTTTATGGCTTTAGCTCACCCATTCACTGCTCCATCTGTGGCTAAACTATTCTTTGACAATGTTAGCAGAAACCATTACATCAGACAGAGATAACTCTTCACTAGTCATTTTTGGACTGAGTTATTCAAGAGGATGGGAGTAAAACTTCAGTCAAGTACAGCATACCATCCAGAAACTGATGGTCAAAATGAGTGGGTGAATCAAATATTGGAATCCTATATACGATGTTTTTGCAGTGACAACCCATCAACGTGGCATGATTGGCTAAGTGCTGCTGAATGGCGGTACAACACCACTCATCAGAAAAGTATCAAAATGGCACCGTTTGAAGCTTTGTATGGAGTTGAACCTCTTCATCCAGTGGCGGAACTAGGGGGGGCGAGCCGGTGCGGCCGGGGCGG
>JAULKM010100209.1:0-10587 GCA_032355605.1 Rubia tinctorum
ATCGAAAGCGGTTTCCAACTAAACATTCTGATCACTCAAAATAACTGAATTAATTATCTCCGTAATTAATCCTCAAAGTATATTATGGAAAATGCACATTGACTGAAGGACACTATTCCAACAATATTTTATGACTAAATGTAGAAAATTTGTAGTAGGACATCCCAAAAACGAAACTAGGAAGTTTAAAGTGGAACGGAGGGAGTATATTTTATTTTTATACATTGTTACGTGTCATGCAAAGCTGTTTTAAAATATGTATCCATATTGAAGGAGCAGATTTCTTACGAAAAAGTAAAAGGAAAAAAAAAGACACATTTTCCTTAATTCACTAGTGATATGCGTTTTTTTAGTTCGTCTCCTGTGAGACCGTTTCATGTTGAGATCAGAGAGTAAAGTATAAACATCATTATAACATAATAAAGACTTTTTTAATTCGGGGTTTAAAACACAATTAGTTTCGCTCGGGCACATTTAAAAAACTATGCACAAATCCAAGGACTAATTTGCAAACTTCTGAAAAATAGCACAATGCTCATCGATTCCATCACTTTTCGTCGCCCGCCAACGTTGTCGCCCACCTCCGTGCTTCGCGTGCGTCTTCAATAACAGCAATGACAACGCCGGATATTTTCAGTTTTCCAATCGCTAGAGAAGAATGTACGAAAAATTGTGCTCCGCGTATTGTCTTCAAGGTTTTCCAATTGCAGGAGATTTTAGTTTTGTCGCGAAAGATTTCAAGGTTTTCCGGTACCTGGAGATTTCAGGTTTCGCCAATCACCGGAGAAGATATGATGGCTAAGAGTTTCGTCAATGTATCAGAACGAATTCGGTGACCAAGAGTTTCTTCTATGGTTCAGAACGTGTTTGGTGGCTAGGATTTCATCTATAGCTTCGCAGGCGGTTGGGTTCAACGTCCAGACTAGGTTTGCGAGGGCGGCATGGCGGATTTAACGTCAAATATCAATGGGGCGGCGGGTCGGGTTTTAGACTTTGCTCTGACGTCGGTAGGATTCAGCGAATTTTCCAAACTGAGTAAAGGATTGGGACTGGGCTGAATTTTCGGATCATTGGGTCAAAATTTTATGGGCCATGTTGGATCTTGTCTCTAAAAAAATATATTTAAATATTAGAAATCACATTAAAAATAATTAACATCAAATAAAAATAGTTTAATATCAAATTTAAAGGACTATAATATATATATAATATTAATAGTTTAAATAATTAAACATCAAATTTAAATAATTTCCAGGTGAAAATCCAACTCTTTCCTCAAACAGGTACGGTTCGGCGCCGATGAATTCCTTCGGTTCCCGATTGGTTCTGCATATTCCAGTGAATTGGGCCATTTCATGGGGATTTTGGGTAAAAGTCGATCATTTTTTTTATGAATCGCTTTTCCCATTGGGTCTAACTCGAATTAATCAGGTCATGATCAGACCGAATTTTTGGGTTGGTTATTTTGAATGGGTTGAATAATTAAAAGTAAAAACACTCAAATCAAAGTAAAAAATCAAAGTAAAAACTCAAATCAAAGAATTTGGACTTGTTGTTTAACATTCAAATCAAAGAAAAAACACATCATGTGAAAAATAGTTTAAAATCAAATGTAGATAGTAAAAGATCAAATTAAAATTTTTAAAACTAAAAATCACACAATAAAATTAAAATAATTAAACATCATATTATAAATATTGAAACATAAAATTAAAATAGTAAAAGATACACATCAAACTAAAATACTTAAACATTAGAAAAAAAAATACTAAACTAAACTAATGTTGAAAATATGCATTCCACTATTGTTGCATTTGAAAAAAAATTTGACGTTCCACTTCTATCTACTGATGTTATTATTATTTTTACATGATAATTTGCAGATGTAAGATGATACATATCACTTTATGTATATTACAGATGAACAAGACATAAAACATCATACACTAACAACTCAAATTGAAGAAATTCAATAAATCACCACTGACACAACAAATACATATAAAATTAGCATATAAAAGTGGCAAATTTAATTTGTAATTTTACATTAGCATGTGAAAATGTCAATCACCATAACCATCGAACCATCAAACATCATTCATTATAAAAGGGTTCAAATGCCCTAAAAAATTGATAACATAAAAACTGGAAAAAATCAAATCAAACTAAAATATCAATAATAATCAAGCGCCTCAAAACCAACAATCAACCATCATGACTGCAAAATCAATGTCAACCAATACATTCTAAACAATCAAATTCTATTTTTCCCACCTGTTTTCCCTTCACCGCTGGTTTTTTCACAGACTTGCCTTCTCATGCTGGTTTTGAAGAGGATGACTCTCTTACTGCATCACCACATAGATCAAAGGTCTACTACGGTTCTCTGTTCAAGGGAACACATTCATGAGCATGATTCCTCGTACCATTTTTTGTTAACTTATCAATGGTATCGTAGAGCTCTGACTTGAAAATTATTCCTGTGAAATAACATAAAACATCACATACAGTAATAAAATATCAATATATGTAATTAAAACATCACAATCACACACATAATATCAGTGACAACTACATTGAGAAACATCATATAAAATACTTTAATAAATCAATCTCAAAATTTAAAAATATTAACAACACACACTAAAATATCAAAACAACAAAACTAAACATCAGTTGTATACTTAAACATAAAAACACCACAAATATCAAGCACTTAAATTTAAAACATTACACCAACACACATTAAAAAAATACTTAGAGGTTAAACATGAAAGATCAAAGATAAAGGCAGAAACATCAACAACAGTATCTAAAACATTACAACTGGGAATTATAGTTCTTACTTCCTTCTTGATTGCAGCATAAGTGGCAAGTATTTTTAGACATTTAAGAAATAGCAAGAACAACACAAAAATTAGCACAAATCATAACAAAACCTCAAGATATCACACACAATAAAAAACAACAAAACTGAACATCAATTACACACTTAAGCATGAAAACACAACAAGTATCAAACACTGAAATTAAAACATCACATCAATATGGATAACAATACTTAGAGCTTAAACATCAAACAACAAACATAAAATCAGAAACATCAACAACGTTATCTAAAACATCACATTTGAAAAAGAATAAAACTTATAGATACTCCTTAATTCTTGATTGCAGCAACATTGGGCAAGTGTTCTTAGACATCTAAGAAACATCAACAACACAAAAATTAGCACAAATAGTAACAACACCCTAAGATATCACACACAATCAAAACAAAACCCTAAGATATCACACACAATCAAAACAAAACCTAAGATATCACACACAATCAAAACTAAAAATCAATTGCATACTTAAGCATGAAAACACCACAAGCATCGAACACTGAAATTAAAACATCACACCAAACACAGATGACATTACTTAAAACCAAAACAAGAAAAATCAAACAGAAAACCAGAAACATCAACAATGGTATCTAAAACATCACATCCAAAAAATAACAAAACTTATTGATCCTCCTTCCTTCTCGATTGCAGCAACAGTGCGCAAGTGTTCTTAGCAAAAATTGTAATAAAACTCTAAGATATCAAACACAATCAAAACTAAACATCAATTGCACACTTAAGCATGAAAACACCACAAGCATCGAACACTGAAATTAAACATCACATCAAACACAGATAACATTACTTAAAACCAAAACAAGAAACATCAAGTAGAAAACTAGAAACATCAACAACAGTATCTAAAACATCACATCTGAAAAATAACAAAACTTATTGATCCTCCTTCCTTCTCGACTGCAGCAACATTGCACAAGTGTTCTTAGACATCTAAGAAACAGCAGCAACAACACAAAAATTAGCAAAAATTATAATAAAACTCTAAGATATCAAACACAATCAAAACTGAACATCAATTGCACAGTTAAGCATGAAAACCCACAAGTATCAAACGCTGAAATTAAAACATCACACCAACACATATAACAATACTTAAAACCTAAAACATCAAACAGAAAACAGAAAACAGAAAACAAGAAATATCAATAACGAAATCTAAAATATCACTGCTGAAAAATAACATAACTTACAGATCCTCCTTCCTTCTCGATTGCAGCGGCAATGAGGCAAGTCTTCTTAGACATCTAAGAAACAGCAGCAGCAACACAAATATTAACACAAATCAATAAGAACTCAACAAACACAAAAAATAGAGAAATTCCCAAATATTACTCGGCATACCCTACACAAACTTCATAATATCACATGAACCAAAGAAAGTAAACAAAAATTGAAAAAACAACAAAATATGCATAAAAATCATAGGAAAGACATTACCTTCGAAGATAAACACAAAACAAAGGTTGAATTGTGTTAGATCGCTGGAAATCGAAGCTAAATTGCCAAAATCGCCAAAAAAAATTAAGCGTAACTTCCATGCGTTAATCGCAAATCATTGAGTGCAAGAAATATAGAAGAAAATGGAGAAAATGAGGGGTAAAATCGAAGGAAGCTAGTTGTGTGGGTTGAAGAAAAATGGAGAAGGGAGGGAAGAAGAAGAGCAATTGTGCTAGAGAAGAAAGGAGAGGTGAGAGAAGACGTCGGAAAAATGTTAATAAAATTTCTCATCCAACCCCTGAACTTTTAAAACTGTAATTTGAAACCACATGTTGAATTCTTTACAATTTAATATGTGGTTTCACTGGGACGCGATCTTATACAATACTTTTTGAGTTGAAATTCAAACATGGATAAATTTAGCATTCTTTTTCTTTCTTTTCAGCTCAGCTGGATGGGATATTCAGAAATTGGTTGAATTTGCTGAACTGAATTAGATATATTGAACTAAA
This sequence comes from Rubia tinctorum, assembly GCA_032355605.1. Lineage (NCBI taxonomy): Eukaryota > Viridiplantae > Streptophyta > Magnoliopsida > Gentianales > Rubiaceae > Rubia > Rubia tinctorum. Next base: position 4,859 of record JAULKM010100209.1, read on the forward strand.
ATTAAGTAAGAGTTTTAAGAATTCCATATTAAATTTTATTTGGATTGAATTGCCATTAAGCCAGCTGAGCTGAATTATTTTAAAATAAAGTTAAGTAACATACTGTAAAGAATCAGACCAAATATTTTCCCATTAAAAACTGCATCGAAAGCCTGTGGTTTAATCATAAATATTAAGGCATGGTTACTCTCTCTACCTTTCAACCTGCACACTTTAATTTTTTACGATTGGTTTGAAAAATATTTAATTCTCAACATATTTTATTAAATATAATTAAAACTTATTAAAAAATAGATAATTTGAAAATATAAGTTATAACAAATCTAACAAGTTATCACACAATCGTATTTATACTTGTATACTAATTCAATTTTATGGTAAAATTTAAGAAATGTTTACTAAATGAATAGTTAAATTGCATTTTGAAATGAAACATAGGGAGTTGTGAAATTTAAATTTAGTTACTCCCTCTGGTTCACTAACATTGGCACACTTTGACCACAACTTTTTTTAGATATGTTTGACTATCGATAACTTTAGTTTCATATGATAATGGTAAATAAAATTTTGATATTCAGTTATTACATATTATGGAGAATCTAAATATATCTCATACGATAGTTTTATTGTTTATATACTATATAAAATTTATGGTCAAACATGTCTTGAGAAAAAAGGCAAAAAAAAAGTACCAATGTTAATGAACCAGAGGGAGTACTAAATACCGACAATTTTGTAGGGAGTCTGCAAATCACGTGCCACCTGAGAGAAAGGCAATCGCGTGTAAATTAAGTACAATTTAGTACTGGTCATATGTTACCAGAATCATTTTTATCCCTAATTTAGTAACCTTAAAACGCCGAAAAATAAGAGTCCAACCTGTACAATTACAGCCTGCTTATCTATACCCAAACGCTTCTCCCTTCGCGTGGGGTACACTCGCACAGCGCCTGCATGGGTGTTCGATAACTGAGTCCAAGTGGAAGAAACACCAAATCCGTAATGACCAAACCACCCTTTCATTCCTCACGGTATAAACTATTAAACCGTAAGGCGAAAGGTTATTGCAGTTCAGTTCAGATCAGGAAAAAAATAAATGGTGAAATTTAGCTTTATTTATTTAGTTATATTATTATTATTTTTTTCAACACATATATTTTAGTTTGATTTAGTTCAAATCAGTTCAAATCAAATCAATTCTAATAAGCTCTAAAAAACATGGCCTAAATCACTTTAGAAAGAAATATTTGAATAATTTTAACACTACACTTTGTCATTTTATTTGATGTAGGCTTAGCATGATGTAGAAGAAATTATATATAGTAAAAACAGAGGCAACATAATAATTTAATTACCGGCAAAGTTTTAGGAAAAATCGTCTTTCCACATGTTTATGAAAAGTCGGGATTTAATTATAATAATAAAAGGTAAAAAATATTAATTGCAATATTAAAAATTTATTATGCAACGTGTAGTAATTATAAAGTTTATAACCCGATTCATGCAACTTAAAAAAGTTTATTTTCATTTATTCTAATTTGTATTTTAAACTTTGGTTTTTCTATGACTTATGAAAAGACAATCTTTCAAGCGACGGACTCTTTTAATGGCAAAGTATTGGGAAATACCATCTTTCCACAACCTTATGAAAAGACGGGATCTAATTACAATAATAAAAGGTAAAAGGTCTTAGTTGCAATATTAAAATTTTACTATGCAACGTGTGGTAGTTATAAAGTTTATAAACCAATTCATGTAACCCGAAAATTTTATCTTCATTTCTTCTCATTTACACTTAAACCTTGGTATTTACATAATTTATGGAAAGACCGTCTTTCAAAAGACGGACTCATCTAATATTCTCAGCATGATATAAAACATTATTTCTCTCCAAGATATAACTTTATGGGAAATTATTTTTGTCAGTTATCACAATTAACACAAAAACATAAAAAAATTATATTACTTGTACAATAATACAAAATTTCTACATTGAATAGATAATATGAGCGAGTCATATTTACACAAAAGATATTATAGAAAGAAGCTTCAGTCTCTTGAAAAAACTATTATTTCATAAGTTATAGAAATATCAAGGTTTAAAGTACAAATTAGAATAAATGAAGATACATTTTTTAGTTGAATGAATCGGATTATAAACTCTATAATCACTACACATTGCATAATAAATTTTTAATATTACAACTAAAACTTTTTACCTTGTATTATTGTAATTAAACTCTATCTTTCCATAAAACTATGGAAATACGGTTTTTTCCAAGAATTTTCCATATTAGATTACTAAAATTTAATGATTAAAAGCTTTACTTTGTTAAAAATATGTTTAAAAAATGGATCATCAGAAAAACATTAGAAAAAAAACTGTCTAGAAGCGAGTTTGGGACTAGTATTTTTATTTATTTATTTATTGAGTTTGAGATTAATAAATTGGTACTTTTGTCCCATTAAAAAAGTAGAATAAATATTTAGTTAAACCATAGATAATTCTTATTAAAAAATGTCTAAATAAAATCTACATAATTATATTAGAATTAAGTTAACATGCTAGGGAAAAATCAGTTTTTTTCAACTGATGAAAAAATAATAATACTCCATAACATGTATTCTTGTGTCTCATTTCAAATTACACACTTTAACTTTCAACAGTTAACTCAAAAAATGTTTGATCCTTAATATCTTTTGTATGAACAATTAAAACTTGTGAAAAATTAATATTTTGAAAATATATGTTATATCGAATTTAACAAAGTATCAATTAATAATAATTATACTTATATACTAATTCAATTTTATGATCAAACGTAAAATAATTGACTAAATAAATAGTTAAATTGCATAAATACGGACAAATGAGTAGTATTATTCGAGCAAATTAGAAGCCAAAAATTGAAAATCAGATGAAAAATCTTTTTCCAAACACCCACAATGATAATACAGTGTGAAAGGACCTCTCTTTTTTTTTTTACTTAATGCGCATGACATTTGGTATGCTAGTGATCGTGCTTCCTTTGTTACAAAAAAAAATCTAATTAACTTTCGGAATTATTTAATCAATCTGAAAAATGAAAAATGGCAGAAACGATATTTTCATTGCCAATGTGGTCACATTATTCAGTCAATGTCAATGTCGGTGTTCTTAACTTTGTGGGATAACAGCAGTGAAAAGATAATCTTGATAATATTCTACAGAGGTGAAAAAATAATGTGCTAATCCTAGATTAATTAAAGTAGACTGTAGACTTGGTATCAATTAGGGACCATCTTTAGGTCTATAAGAATGCATTTACTCGTCTTATGCGTGTACAGTCAGGAAAAGATTTGTAGTAACTCATGTAACATTATAAGTTGCAGCTACCATTGAATTGTGTCTAAATTAAGTGGCTCATTAGTTATTTCAATGATAGAGAGGTTCAAATTAAAGCCATGTTCATATGATCAATAATTATGAATTTATAAAAAAAAAATTAAAAATTACTTGTATTCCCTATGTCCCAACTACTTTTGCAAAGAGAGAGAGAATATTCTTTTGGGCTCAAATTGTTTAATCAATTGGGCTGATGTTACAGGTGGGGCTCGGCTGAAGGTTTTATTTTTCTCTCTCTTTTGTTGGATGATTAGGGCCTTAAATCTTTCCGTGGAAACAGTAAACAACGGCGCCATAGGCCGATCCGGCTGTGGGAGGCTCAGTTATCATCACATGGGCCATCTGAGGGCAGGGCAGGCAACATCGTTGTAAGCGTTTCTTCTTCGGCGTCAACACCGCAAGTGGTGTCAACTTCATCCGCTGGACATAACATATCGAATCTAGTTGAGGAACCAGAATCCAAAACTGAACAACCTGGGGAACCACTTACTTATTTAAAATCACAACCCACCCTTTGAGAAGATCCAATTTTTTAATCCCAAAACCTAGCTTTTAAGTGATAAAGAGGTGAGAAAGATCAGATCACTGATATCGTAACACAAGCAGAGAGAGAGAGAGAGCAGGATAAATGAAGAACATGGCAGTGGAGATGAATGGAGCGCAGGGGTAGAGAGACAAGGGAGAGTCTAAATTGGTTATGTGGAAATTAATTTCGTTCAGAATTGAATTAGATTTTTAATTGGACAGGTTAGTGACTAAATAGCGCTGAAAATTAGTGTGTGAAGATTAATAATGTTGGGCCAACCCAAATATTTTTTTTAAAGAAACATACCCAATTAGAAAATAGAGTGAAAAGTGCAAAAAGAGTTGGGATGTTCCAAAGAGGAAAAAGTGCAAATAGAGATGGAAAGGAGGGAGTATGCCCGTATCGATGATTTCCATTGTAATTTAAATGAGTCTATCTTTATTTGTTTTCATAGAAATAATTTTTTACTCCCTCTGTCCCAATCATTTTTGTACACTTTGTTTTTTAGGTGTTCTAACTCCTAACCAAATCTGCACTCTTTCCATATTTAGAAATTTTCTATGTGTCATAAGACAAAAATACCCTTGAAATAACTAAAAATTACACAAAACCTAACCTACTCTCACCCACCCCTTACCAGCTCTCAAAACACTCCGCCTCCCCATCTTTCTCTCCTCTCCACCATCTTTCTCCCCCGTCAACTGCTGATATGTTCCACGCCTTCGTCGAACTCACCATGCCGGACCTCCACCGTGCCAATCACACGCTCCTCAAGTTGAAGAGGTTTTCCGGCATCCTCGTTTGGCCAGTTTCCTCCTGTCACGGTAACACCTATTTCCTCTCGTCACGATAAAGTCATTTGATTTCATATTAGAAGAAAGTTTATTGATTTGTTTTTGGTTGGTTGAAGAAACTGGTGCTGGATTGTTGTGGATTTCATAAACTGACGTTGATTTCAGAATCAAATAAAGTTTCCGCCAGTGCTGGATTATTGAGGACCCTGGGCAGTTGGTTGTGGGAGGGGTATTTTAGACCTTTTCCTCCTGAAATTAAATTGAACCCTTTCTCTTTATGCAAAAAGGTCCCAGGGACTGGGACTGAGTAAAAGAAAAGACTCTATGCCAATCAATCAAGTTTTTCTTCTTTACAGCCTGCATTTGTTTCGATATAGTAACATTTGGGCAATGTTTATTTTTAAATTATTTTACGAGTGATGATAGGGAGAGTGAAAATTCATAATGAAACTCATAGTGAATGATGTGAAAGCTAGTAAAAGACTAAGTTACAAATCACATTCCTTAAGAGTTACCACTAATTATGAATATAATTGTCTTAAGAGTCACTATGCAATTTCAATATAAATTTTCACTCTCTTTATCATTACTCTTATTTTACTCGATACATACTCGAACCTTAAACGCTGATATACTAATGTTGGGCAACACTGAGATCACTGAGATGCTTTATCTTTTTACCAAACCAAAACAAAACACACAAAAATAATAAGCTTAAATTATAGTCAATTAATCACAATGAGTAAAACTTCTTCCTAAAATCCTCGTAAAGCTAACATAAGATATGGAGTGATCTTAAAATACAATTTATATCAACCAGTATCATGCTGAGCACAGCTTATTAATTAATTAAATCCTAGGTATTCAATTTCTAATAATGAATAATAATAATAGTGTCGACATCCTGTCCGCTCATTGGCTTTTTTCAACTTTAAAGGCTAATCCTCATCTTAAACAATTGTTTAAGACCAGCCAAACAACCGTAATCATTATTTAATACAAGCCTAACAACCCTAATCAATCC
>JAULKM010100210.1:0-10586 GCA_032355605.1 Rubia tinctorum
AATGAAGGTAGAAAGTGTATGAACCCGGATGTTAGCTTAAAATTCCTATTAGGCCCAACTTTCGAATAGGTGATGTAGATGAGGAGCTATATGTAAAAGTTGAAGGCATTCCGTTTTTATTTGATATATGAAACAAGGAATTGGTTACATTATCTTCCTTTTGGGAGTATCATTCATGGATCGAATTGAAGAGGAAGTTCCTTTCCAAGTACTTTTCAACCTCTAAGTCTGCCACTTTGAAGAAGTAGATTAGAAACATTCTTTAATGGCATAAAGAGTTGTTTTATGACTATTTGGAGAGGTTTGAGAAACTCCTTTCGAGCTTCCCGTACCATGGCTACTCTGAAGGAGACTTGGTGTACTACTTCTACAATGGTCTACTCAACGAAGAGCAAACACTAGTGAGGGGAGCATGTGGTGGATCTATTAGAAACAAGAGTTCAGGGGAAGCTATGGATTTATATGAAGAGTTGGCCGAGGATTCAAGGACTTTTAGTTCAAGGTCTGATCTTAGAAAGAAAACCGGAACAACAAAAATTCTTGCTTTAACAATGGAAAGCCTGAGGATTAAACGTTGACCCTCACTTCTATGGTCAAATAAAAACGGAATGCCTTCAACTTGTACTTATAGCTCCTAATCTACTCCCTCGGGAACTCGGGAATCATACCACAACACACCAAATGGAAGTCGGATATGTTTGTTGGGATACTCCCCTTGCCTGCCAAGGAATGAAGGTAGAAAGTGTATGAACCCGGATGTTAGCTTAAAATTCCTATTAGGCCCAACTTTCGAATAGGTGATGTACATCAGTTGTTTCTCAAGATTAAGAGCATGGTTTACCTCAAAGGGACTTTCCTCATAGGAACATTTCTTCCTTGAAGATGAGGGTGTTAAAGCCCTCCCTTGGGATTTTCATCTTGATGCTCCATGAAAGTAGTAGGCTCCTCATGATGGTCACTGGAAGATGTATTATTCACACTTTCTAAGAAAAACCTACTAGCCCTCATAAGGTTCAATTTTAACTCGGAGTTATAGTGTAAGGGTTCTTGTGAAGATGATCAAGTACAAACCATACACGAAGAACTCGAACAATACGTCTCAAAGCTAAACAAAAAATCAAATAAAAAACAAATAAAACCCAACTAGCACATATTCACACCAATATTCCTAAATAGTTAAAAATATACTCCTCTTCCCCGACAACGGCACCAGAATTTGGGAGATCATTGCCGTACCTCTCGAATATACTATTTTTAATCCCTCAATGCTTCCTAAATACAACTTTGTAGATAGTGGCAGATTGGGGTTGTCACGAAGAAGAGGTTTTTTCCTAAGGTTCATGAATAAAAGAAATTAAAGAGGGGGTTTTTGGTTTGGTTTTTCTCAGATATGAAATGAAAAATAAGACAACTAGCATATAAAGGTAATTATGCTAATCATGCAATAAACTAAGAAAAGAGGATAAAAATACAAGTGAAAAAGCCTTGGACACAATTTATTCCCCCTTCCAAGCCCCTTATAATAGAAGTAATCATTCAGTTACTCATCTCGATTACCTATTGTGAATGCTACAACTTCCATTTAGAAGATAAACATTATGTTCTTCTTAAGACTAATTTACAAAAGTGTTTGATGACTATTTGTAAACCTCACAGATGATCACTTTAGACAAACAATGCATAAAGGTATTTCATCAATGACATCATGCACAAAAGACTAATAGATTTGATAAAAACTACAAGCATTCTACCAAATTCCTATCCATTTAACCAAGAAATATTAACATTCAAGACTCACCCTAGAAATATTAACATTCAAGACTCACCCTTAGTGCTACCTTAGGATAAGAATGATAAAGATCAACATTATCACATTCATCTAGCAATATTAACATCATCTACACAATAAGAGGTTTTAATTCCATGTTCTTGGATTTCATGCCAAAAAGATAAGATATTGTTCACATATCTTAGTTCCTAACATGTTATCATGCAAACATTTTATATTCTCAAACATCTCATCTCATAAATAAAGTAATATACCACATTAATTTCACAATAAACGCAAATCAATCAAGACTTTATAAATGAGCAAATAAAGCTTCTCACTACATGGGCTCGAAAGCCTCAATCAATTGCTCCCAAGAGATAGGTTTTGCTACTAGAATTCATAATAATATCCATAACCAAATCAAACATGAACATAGATGAAAATAGTTGGAAGAAAATAACAAAACTTGGGTTTTGAAGAGGAAAGTATCGACCAAGAATAAGGTAGGAGATGAGATGAGAGAAGTGCTATTGTAGCAGGTAAATGAGAAATAATAAAATAGGAAACTTTTAGCAGGTCTCTCGCAAGCCATGAGTGAATTCCATTCCTCGTGACAAATACCATTACGAGCAGTGAGAAGATTCCCACTTCTCCCGACGGGTACAAACCAGCGTCTTGAAACTTCATTTATCTCATCTTGTGTATCCTTCATATTCAAGCATCCTTCTTCAAGTCTTCAACCCTCAATATAAAGTGATTTGCACCTTTATGCATGCTTTAACCAATGCATCTAACACGTTTGTAATTGTGTTTTTTGGTTGATTTCTAGTTTTAGTTAGGTTTACATTGCAAAAGGTTTAGATAACCTTTTTTTCTTGACTAAATCCTGAGGTTTGTAGACTTAATTGGACCTAATGGACACTTTGTCCTCATGAGCACCTAGATCTTCTTTTGTAAGCTTATTGGTAGTTTATTTGTGAGGACTTTGGCATTATATTGTAGAAGACCATTCACAAGGATGGTAGTAGATGAAGGTCATTCACAAGGATGGTAGTAGATAGAAGGCCACAAATCAAGACGTGATAGTAGACGAAATTGAGCCAAAAAAGGTGGAGTCAAAGTTCAACATTCTCAAGATGGAATTACAACATCAACCGGCACGATGGCCGGCACCAATCAGAAGGTTGTCGACAGGCTAACACCATCCAGCATGAACTGGCTGACATAGCCATAAAACAACCTCTCGGCACAGAGCGTTTGATGCAACCTGATATGTGTCACCAAATTCTTTTGTGAGGCTAAGTATGGACAAAAACCGTGCCCTTTCAAGAGGATGTGTCATTCCAATTCCAAAAATGTGAAAACCAGCCCACGTGGTGTGAAGAACAACACAACCACACTACCGTTTTGCTCAAAAAATGACTTCCAGCTGACGGCCTACAAGAACTCACATGACCATCTTTGTTCAAATGATCAAGAAGTGCTTCCAGCCAACAGCAAGAGCTAATCAAAGCAGGCACATGATTCAGAAGTTAAAAAAAAATGAAGGACGAGCCGATGGACCGCGCCAGCTGGCACGACCATGCCCTGCTGTACAACCCCTTTCATTTGCGGCTGCTAGGGTTTTTTGGCCTATTTTAGGCCTTTTTGAAGTCCCAGTTCCTTTCTACTATATATAAATAAATCTATGTCTACAAGGGTTGAAATTTTTGCTGATTTTAGAATCCTGAGAGTAGGTAGAGAGAGAAAGGAACTCTTCCTTCTATCAAAAATATTTTCTTCTCTATTTCTTATTGTTCCCAAGGGTATTGAATCCAATGAAATATTTGGGTTCAATACTTAGGGAGTAACTAATTAACTTGGTGTTTGTATTTGTATTCATGGCTTGGTGTTTTTGGGAGATTCTATAGATCTACCTAACTTTATATATTTGTGATTATTATGTTAGCTTTTTCTTCATATAATTATCAATTACATTATTGTTATACTAAAATTGGCACACAACGTTGTTTACTTTCATGTTGGCGCACTTATTGATATCCCCCGGGGAAGGAAACTTAGATGTCCTTGGGATAACGATAGTCTGGGACCGTATGATTGTGTGCATATGGATCGCTGAGTCAAAGTTACGATTAACCATACACTAGTCTTAGCTATCAAATTTGCATGAAGGGTTATAGATACATATAACATTAGTATAAAACTAGGGTTAGCATGAGTCGTAACCTTGGAGCTATCGATAAGGTGCTTAATCCTTTGCCTCTGTAAGCCTAGGGAGAAGAATTTATAGTGGAATGCCTGGGACATAATTGTACGGGGGAGATTCAGATCTACACAACAGGCAGAGCTGTTGTTGCACTCCCGTAATTACGGAGGTGGTACCGATGGAAGAATACATGTGCACCCTACATGACAAGTACGGGGAAGTGTTGACCATCGACCACACTACATGTCATAAACACTAGGATATGTTTGTATATCTTTAATGTGATTGAATCAAGGATAAAAACACAACACCGATCATGTTACAGAAATACTCCCCAAGTGCTAATTTATATAGTTTTATTCTCTTGTGTTCTTGAATGCCTGTAGTTGTTAGATATAAACCCCCCAAAACCTTTTTTACAACATTAGCTATTCCTAACACTTGATCAGATTTACTACCCGATTGCGGATGTGTGCAATTAACTTTTAGATTCCTAGCATCTCTGTGGATAACTAAGGGTTTTCCACTATCTACCCATAGGTAGTATAGTATTAGGAACTTGAGCAACAATATAAATCTTTATCTTTGATTCCAAGCCCTCTCCTTGGGTTAATTGATGCCTAGTTAATGACCAATAGGTAAGGCAGATCAAATTTGGCGCCGCTACCAGGAATGCTAGCTTAAAGGTTTAATTTTTAACTTGCACAGCTTATTAGTTTAGTAGTTAGTGTTGTTTTTATTTTTTTGTTTTGCTTGAGTTGGTTGTTGTTGTTGAGCCTTTGTGCCAGTGATCTGTGTATTTTTAATCCTTGTACTAGTGTTTCTTCTTAGTTAGGTATTGTTTAGCTCCTAGATTATGGTACATACCCATGCCATCAACCTAGGAACTCTACACTATCTAACAGAATACATAGCTAATCAGAGAAGAAAGAGAAGGAGAGCTAGAGTAGGTGTTCCACAAGAGTCATCTTTTGTAGTTGAATAGATCATAGAAATGACGGAGGATAATTGCACACTTAGGGAGTTGATGACTCCTAACTTGGAGAATTAACCCCTATCAATTATCTTCCCACCTTTTCCACTGAATGTGACTTGGTAGCTTAGGAGTAGCATGATCCAATGCTTGCTAACTTTACATGGGATGGACGATGAAGACCCGAACAAGCACTAGTCAGAGTTTTACCTAGTGTGCACCAATATAAAGCCGCCGGGAATTAAAAAAAGGCTACAATTTGAGATCCTTTTCCTTTCTCGCTGCGGGATGTGACCAAGTATTGGTTCTAATATCTTCCGCCTGATTGCATCACTTCTTAGATGGATATGAACTAGAGGCTCCTTGAAAAGTATTTTCTAGCTTCCAAATTTGCAGATCTCAATAAGAAACTTTCCAACATATCCCTAATGGCAAAATATTCCCTTTATGAGTATTGGGTGTCCCTTTATGGAGGTTCAAGAGATTACTGGCAAGTTTTCCATACCATCCAATCAAATAAGGTGGCTTGGTGTATTACTTCTTTGAACGGATTTTTGACGAGGACATGAGGATGGTAAACACTGCATGCAACGGTTCCATAGCCAATATGAGTCTGAAGAATGCAATTGTGTTGTTCGAAGAAATAGCCAAAGGGACAAGGAAATTTTGCACTGGATCCTGAGTGAAGACATTCGATGATTCTGCTCAATTTCTCCAATTGGAAGAACAACTTCAAGCACTTCCCTTGATGATGAAGGAATTTATGAAAGGGAAAATCCACCAAGTCAAGATTTGTGGCATATGTAGTCTTGATCATCCTACCAACACTTTTCCACAAGTGGTGAAAGATTTTGAAGAGGTGAAAGTGTTGGATTTCAATGGTGGAAATAGGGAAAAATTCTCAAGGGGGCAACAATAACAAAGGTTACGGGGGAACCAAGGAGGTGAAAGGTAAGACCCCTACACCAATACCTTCAACCCTAGATATCGCGATCACCCCAAATTCCCTTGGCACTAGGAGAATCACGGTCAAAAGTACAATCGAGGTAGATAACCTCAACCTCAACCCTATCCTAGGGGAAAAGGGTTTTCCAACAACAATGCCGCTCTATAAAAGTCGGATTAGGAAGAAATATTGGAGGGTAATTCCCAATTGGCAAAGAAACAAGACGTGTTAGCAGAGCAGAAAAGGCGAGCAATTGAGGATCTTGGAACTAGGTTTTTTTCAAGCATAAAAAACCTTGAAATCCTATTCGAGCAACTCATCACGTCAGTGAGTCAAATTGAGGCCAAAGAATCTGGAAATCTCCCTTCCTAACTCGAAATGAATCCAATAAATGTGAGCGCGTTGAAGTTACAGAGCGGGAAGAAAGTGTTTGAGCCCTAGAAGGAAATCTTGCAAGAGAATGACTTGATTGTGGAAAGTAATAAGACCAACTTTAAGGAGCGTGAGATGGTAGTAAGTCTTTCAAAGAGCTTCCCACACCCGAGGTGAGGATATGAATCCTCCACTACCTTTTCCTATTGCAGTTAGGCGAAGACCGCAGGTGGCAACCAACTTTGCATACATTCGCAAAAATATTCGAGAAGGTTAAGGTTAGCGTGAAAATTTTGGATTTTATTGAGTACGTTCTTTCTTCTGATAAATTCTTGAAAATTTCATGTACTAAGAAGAGGAATAAACCAATTCGGAAGGTAGGAAAATTGAAGATATGGGCAGTGGTTACTTTAAATCATAGGAACTTGCATAAGAAATGTGATGACCTCAGGGTGTTTTCAATTCCTATCTCATTAGGTGGAAAATTGGTGTAAAATGCTATGATTTACTTAGGAGCATCTATTAATGTGATCCCTTCTAGCCTTTATGAAAACCTAGACATATGTGAGCTTAAGGAGACTACGGTAATTATCCAATTAGCCAACTACTCCTAAGCTAGCCCTCGAGGTTTAGTTAAGGATGTAAAGATTAGAGTAGGTGGGATTTTAAATACATAAGATTAGAGTAGATGTTCATTTGGGGACACTAACCATAGAAGAGACCATTGATAAGGTGGGATTTTAAATACATAAATCTAAGCATGATTCTCCTATTCCTTCTCTCAGGTGTAAAGGCATAAATTTGTGTGATGAGGTTGCTCAATTCAAAAACCCTTGCATGATTGATGGTGATGATTTCCTAGATGAGATTCTTGATGATAATGAAAATAATTTCCTAGATTATATTATTGATGATGATGAGAGTGATGAGCGAAATCATACTTTGTATTTCAATTGTGATGATTATATTCATTAGACTTATTCTACGCATGATGATAGTGATGATATTTCTGTCATAGATTATTTTCCTTTGCTCACCAACATGCAGCGGTTATTGGGGAGTAGCGAGGATGTAACAACCCCTCGACTATCTTTCGAACCTGAGAAAATAGCTAAGGACTTGACATTGGATAGGTATGGACATTCATTCTCTATGGCGAGCAAAGCGAATATAGGTAAGGAGGGAACTTTATGGAGACCTCTCCAAAACGATGTCATTATGGGTGGAGTTGCTGATGGAGACTCCGGAGATCCAACAGTAAGTTCCTTTTAAGTGAAATCCATGAAAAATAGGTCGTGAGGACGACAATAAAAATACGCTTCTCTTTCTTCCTTTGTTTTGATATTTTTCGGTAGACAGATTTTGCATGTTTTTTGTGTGTAACAAAGGATATTGGGTTGAAAATATTGTTTATTGTTAAGTTTGAGATTGAGTCTTGTTTTTTGTAGTTGAAAGGAAATAGAACTTGTTGGGTGACAAAGGTTTTTTCACAAAAAAATGGAGGTACTAGGGAAAACAAAGCTTTCTTCACTTGGCAGCCTTGTGTCAGACCCCCTCAACATGAAGCAATCTCGTTTCAGACCCCCTCAACACGAGGCTCCAGGTGGCACATTCTTGTCAATGCCTTGTGTTGTGTGCTTTAGGTGGGTCAAAAATGCAGATTTTTCAAGAATTGAAGTTTTTAAGCCAATACATGCTTTTTTGGCCCATGAATTCAGAAAATATTTTATTCCCCATGATTGTTCATGTATATAGTACTATAATAAACATCAACACCTCTCTTAGAAATTACTTAACTGGTACTTTTGTCCCCTGGAGTTTCTATTTTCACCTATGCTATCTTTATCTCCTTTGTTCCTCCCTCCTAAATCACCCTCTTTTAGGAGAGCATGTATTGCATAAAATAAGAGTCCATAGTACATTAACCTACCCACAGGAACCATTTAGCTTATTTAAGGCCCTCAAGATCACTCACTCTCACTTCTGTTTGGAGAAACTAAAAAAATTGAAGCTTTTTCACTAAAAATATCATTTTGCTTCTTCTTGTGTGGATTTTTCAGCTCTTAGCTTCAAACTCCGGGTAATCTTTTGTACTTTATTTTTACTTGCTTTCTTTAGCATTATGGCGTTGTTATGAGAAGTATGGTTTTTAAAACATTGATGTGTTTGGGGGAAGTACGTGGATTATATGAATGATCTTTTATTGAACCAAGTGTGGGGTAAGTATATGTTCTTGTGCTTTGATGATATGATCTTCCTTGGTGTGGATGTTTAAAAGGGATGATAATTTTTTTGCATGATTTTCATGATGAGGTGATATGATTTTTCACGAGTGTGCTATTTAGGAAGAATGATTCTTGATTGAATAGTCTTGATGTTGAAATAGCATGGTTTGGAATGTGTTGGCTATTTAGAAAGAGTGATATTCTTGAATGATACTTGATTCATATATTTGTGTATTATTGAATTGCCATATTTTTCCTGATTGTGACAGAATGGCTCCGAAAATAATTAGTCAGGTAAGGGAACAATTTCTCAGGGTGAAAAGGGAAAGAAGTTGGCCTAGGTTTGGAGTCTAGAGCCGACAACCTCCCTTTTTCCTAGCCTCGTCTTTGTTGTTGAGGATTTTATGGGTTTGGTCAACATTTCTGGGAGTGCGTCCCAAATATAGTGGTACTTGAATAGTCCAAAGAGTATATTAGAGATGAAGTTTGCATGAAAGGAGGCCTTGACAGCTCTAGGTCTACTCGAGCCCGTCACGTATTTGCTTAGGCAAATAGACCAAGGGAATTTCTTAGACGTGTATTCCGAGATTTATATAAAGTGGAATGTTTTTGGCAACCTTTGAGCAAGCAATAGATGATAATTGGAGGAAGGTTATTCATTTCCACTTTGATGACCAGGAGTACACTATTTTCCTTCGCGATATTGCTGAAGCGTTCAGGTGGAAGTACGGAAGGAAGTTCCGATGAAACACTGGAAAAGCCTTCCAATTTCATTGAGTAACTTTTGGAGGGTTCTTTTGGGCATGGAGAAGAAGAATTTGTGAAAGAGTACCACAATAGTCCACCTGGCTTTGCGGTACGTCCATCAACTCTTATCCATAGGGGTATTCTGCCCCAGAGAGATCTCAGAGTTTCTCAGTTTGGATGTCCAAATCCTTAGGGCGATGAATCCGAACGGGAATTTATACCCCAATTTGGTGGGGGCCTTTGTGGAGGAATGCCTAGATCAATGAAATAAGAAAGGTGGTAAGATATCAGCGGGAGGCATGGTTTTACTCTTAGCCCAACACTTTGGACATTTGGTTCCTTCTCCGTTTGCATAGGTAAACATAGGTTGTTTGGGGACGAGGTACACTATAGAAAATATTGCATAGGATTCAATGATAGCTACCACCACTTTGGAGGACCGGGTCATTTAGTTGCACGGTGTCATTATGGTTTGCAGCTTCATGGTTCTTCCACAACCGGAGCGCACCGCTATCAACCAAGACATTTTATGGGAAGACTTGTCTCTAGCACCTGATATGCGGTTTGAGAAAGGCTTCTACAACATTTTATCAAGCCCGGGCATGGACATTCAGGATGAGAATAGTGAGATTCCATTAAGGGCACCACCTAGCCGCACTCACCTACATTCGGACCTCCTCAACGAAGTGTGCACTTTAAGAGAACAATTCATGAGTTCTATCCAAATAGTGCAATAGATCGATCACGCGGTAGGAGGAATGATTTTACAGATGGATAAGTTTGGGGCTAGTTTAGACTCTACGGTGGGCACCATGCGTGTTTGGGGATCTAGATTAGACTCTATTGAGCGGGAAGTGAAGGAGGAGTTCACTATTGCGAATGAGAGGGCGATGTACAAAATGAGGTTATCTAGAAATTGACTGAGAGATTCCATATCTCAAGGTTTGATGGTTTTCAGGACGTCATTCCCATTGAGAGAAAATAAATGAGACCCGAAGAACAGAGGAGGAGATGCGAGACAATACATTTAAGAAAAGGACCGTTCGGGGTCACAAGAGTTGGGAGGTCATCGCCGTACCTGTCAAAGATACAACTTGTAAGGCCAATATGCTTACTAAATACAACTAAGTAGATAGTTTGGCAAGTCGAGGTTGTCCACAAAGAAGAGGGATATTCCTAAGGGTTCATGCATACAAGGGCAAGTATAGGCCTAGATATATATACATAGATATAAAAGCAAGTAAAAGGGGGGGTTTTTGGTCGGTTGGTTTCCTAAGTTATGAAAGTAAAGACAACAAAACTAGCAAAGTCAAGTAACTATGCTAATCATGCAACAACCTAAGAAA
>JAULKM010100211.1:0-10586 GCA_032355605.1 Rubia tinctorum
TTGTTGAATTTGAAATAAAAACACAAAGAGAATATGAAAGTAATTTAGAAATTTGGGTAAAATTATATATAGTTAGGTTTATATGGGTCTACGGGTTGGGTCTGGGTCATGTCTGGGTCTTAGTATTTTAGACCTGGACCCGGATCCGTATCTAAAAATCTAGACCCATACCCGGACCCGATGGGTCTAAAAATTTTTGAACCTATACCCGACCCAATGAGTCTAGACCCTGTGGGTTTGGGTCGGGTCGTAGACCCATGATCATCCCTATTTGAGGCCATTCTTTAATTTCATAAACCCTATCCATAATAACTGTGCACAACAACTCCCAACTGCAAGCCATTTTGCCTCAACAGTTGATAAAGAAATAGAATTTTATTTCTTGCTATACCATGGCATCTAATTTGACCCAATAAAGAAACATCCACCAGTAATTTTTTTGCGATCATCAGCCTTTCCAACCCAATCAGAATCACTGTACCCCAATAATATGAGAGTCTTTATTCTTAGAAAACCAAATTCCATACTCTGAAGTCCCACTCACATAAAAAAATATTTCTTATGAGATTTCTTATGATCAGCATGAAATCTTGCACATTTTCCTAGACTTAAACATATATATGGCTAGCTTGCTGTGAGATATAGTAAACTGCCAATCACACTTTTGTACAGGGTGTGATCAACTCCTGTCCCATTCTCACCCTTCACCAATTTGTCAATCGTCCCCATGGGTGTACGCATCAATTGAGAACAATGAGACCAAATGTCTTCACCAAATCCAAAGCGTATTTACTTTGATTTATGAACAAACAATTATTTTCTTGTTTCACCTGAACCCCTAAAAAATAAGTGAGTTCTCCCACCATACTCATTTCAAGTTTAGCCTACATCAAAGTCACAAAGTCATGTACCAAAAATGGTGAAGTAGATCCAAAACAATATCATCAACATATATTTAAGCAATTAATATATTTGATGATTCATGAAGAACAACACAAGGTGGGATTTACTCCCTCTATAATAGCCTTTCTGAATGAAAAAGGTTGTGAGTCGCTCATACCACGCCCTTGGTGCCTGTTTTAATTCATACAACGTCTTTCTAAGATGATATACATGTTGTGGAAAATGGGGATTTTCAAATTCTTTAGGCTGTTCCACATATACCTCTAAGCACTTTTGCAAGTAAAATCCGAATAGATTCTAACTTGACAACTGGAGCAAAAGTATCATCAAAGTCAACTTCTTCAACTTGTGTGTATCCTTGAGCTACCAGCCTTGCAATTTTCCTGGTAATATTTCTATCATCATTGGACTTGTTCTTGAAGATCCATTTTCTTCCTATGACATTTACACATTTGGGCCGAGGAGTAAGATACCACACATCATTACGTTCAAATAGTCCAAGTTCTTCTTGCATTATCGCAATCCAATACTCATCCAGGAGAGCTCTTTGTAATTCTTGGGTTCAGTGAGTGAGAAAAATCATTGTAGACAAGCAAGTTCCTTGTAGTTAACTCGAGGGATGGATCGTGTTCTTTGTCTACTTTGGTTCGATCTCCACTGATGTTGTAACATGGGAGGGATCTGGAGAGAATAGTGTTCCAACATTAACAAATCATAAGAGACATCAGATTCATTCGGAGGCGTCACCCAATCTGATTATCCAACATCATTGTGCACCTGGTCTGAGAGATCATCTAATGTTAGAACATGGTGTGAATTGGGCCTTTCTTCTTCAGTCACCTGCCTCTTGAGCTAATCGTAATCACCAACCACCACATTGATAGACTCCATAAAAACTTCAATGCAAAGATTATACACTATATATGCCCAGTTGTTGACCAAATGTTCAAGGACTATAACAAAATCGCTATGGTTATCAAATTTTGACAGATGTTCTCTATCTCTAATAATGTAAAACTTTCTTCCAAACATGTGAACGTAATCAACATTTTGCTTCCCGCCCTTCCAAATTTCGTACGATGTCTTGTTGGTGAACGGTCGAAGATAGAGTCGGTTAATAATGTTGCAGGTCGTGTTCACAGCCCCATCCCACCATTTTTTGTGTATCCCTGTCTCAGCAAGCATAACTCGAGTCATCTCATGTAGTGTTTTGTTTTTTCTTTCCAAGGTGCCATTATGTTTTGGAGTAATAGGAGTTGAAAATTCATGTTGAATACCTAGATCGTAACAAAAATCAATGAATTGGAATTTCATATTCCCTTCCATGATCATTGCAAATCCGAATAATATTTCCTATCGAGCTACCCTTCTTTGTTTGTAATTTCACCACCGGAATTTTAAAAACATCAACTGTGTACGACTTTTCTTTAAGAAATGTCACCCATGTAAATCTAAATAAATCATCGACACACACAGATATGTACTCATTACCTCTCACACTTGGTGTACTTACGGGACCCATCAAATCCATGTGGAGAAGTTCAATAGTCTTCAAGGTAGTGATATCACGAATGACTGAGTGCTTTGCCCTGATCTTCTTCCCATGTTGGCATGGAACACATACGATCTCCTTCTTCTCAGTGAGTGTGGGTATACCTCGTACAACCTTTTTTTCAATAGTCACCGGATTTTATAGTTGATGTGACCAAGTTTCCTGTTCCACATATTCTCTTCATCATGTTCCATACTCAAACGGTTTACTTCTTCTTCCAACAAGTAATAGTTGTCTGATGACTAAATTCTGTTAAGTACTTTGTTGTCGTCATGTTTCACTATGCATTTCTCTTTATGAAATTCCCTGATCATATTATCATTAAATAGTTGATTGATACATAGAAGATTGGCCTTAAGATCTTCCACCAATAGAAACTAGTAAATGTCGGAATTCCCTTTATCGATAGCTCACATTTTCCTTTTAGCCTACTTTTCTTTCCATCACCAAAAGTAACAAATCCACCGTCATAGGGCTTCATTTTCTTTAGATACTCTTATGATCCAGTCATATGTCGTGAGTATCCACTATCAAAATACTAGGAATCCCTAGAATGTGTAATAAGGGAAGTGTGAGCAACAAAACACATTTTAAGGTTTTTGGGTTTCCATACCTTTCTTATCATCCTTGACCGTTGTTACTAGTTTATGTTGGAACATGTCATAAGCTAGCACCCATTCATAATGTCTTTGAGAAACTTGAAACATTGGTCCTCTGAGTGGCCTTGATAAGTACAATAACCACTTTAATACCTTCCTTTGCCGTCTAGACATTTTTTCTCTTTAAACTTTCAGCTTCATCTTTGAAAACCTTGTTACTCATTGACGGCTCCTTATACCCTATTTTGTATCGATTTCCAGAACTCTGACCCATGTTAAGAATGCAATCCAGTTTAGCCTTCCCTAAATTCAATCTTTTGATGCAGCTTCTGCAATTTCAGCCCCTGTCATTTCTGAATTCTATTTATTTTTAGCTTCTCACTTTCCTTTATCAGATGATTATTATGAATTGCATCTCCTTTATTTTCTCTTCTAGCGAGTGATTTTCCTTTTTCAAGATTTTATTTTTTGCTTGAACTTTAACCCATATATCGTGCATTTTTTCATAGGCAGTGTACACGTCTTTGTCACTCACTACATCGTGTTCATCATCACTTGTGGAATAATCTTCTTGGCATGCATGTAGATTAGGAATATCAAGTGAATCAATCTTGATGTTTACCTTTCCTTTTCCCGCAAGACTATGACATTTCGATCCCCCTCCCTACCTGTTTGATGTTGGAACATTTAGCAGTATCACTGTGAAGTGTTTCCCTAAAAGCTACATAATTGCTAGTCAGTTCCTCCTTATCATTTTCTACATCTTCATCCTTACTCTATGAAGTGACAAATGATTTCCCTTGCTTTTTTCGAGTGTTCGTACATTCAGCTTGGATGTGTCCATAACCTTCACATTGTCGTATTGGTTGTTTCATTTGTAAACCTCAGTTGTTCCCAAAATGTTGAAAATAATGTTTTTCCATTATATCTTTCTTTGGAATTCTTCCTTACCACTTTCTTCAGCATCCTTGAAAAACTCTTTGTGATAAGAGCAAGTTCTTCATATGCATCATCACTATCTTCATCTTGATTATATGATGCTTTAAATGCCATCTCCCTTTTTGCTTTCTTTGATGGTTGTTCTAACGTCATCTCAAAATTTTACAGTGATCCCATCAATTCATCCAACTTTAATGTAGTCAGTAAGTCAGATCTCTTGCCTCTTCTATTTCTGCCACTTTAATAGCAAACCTTTGGGGTTATGACCTAAAATTCTTTTTAACCAGTTTGGACTCCTTATGTATTTTCCCCAGTTGGTGTTCCACATTTGTGATATCTCTGAGTTTACCATTGAACACGGCTATAGTTTCATCTTCTTCAATCCTGAGTTTTTCAAAAATCTTTGCCATCATTTGTAATTTTGATTCACGTACACGACTTATTCATTCATGCATATTAAGCAAAATATTTCATTCTTTCTTAGCCTGACAGCACACATATATGAGTTTAAATTGTTGTTGTAAAGATAACATTTAGTGCTCTTGAATTTTCCAGTGCTGCCTTTTGTTCTTCAATCTTCCATTGCTCTTTAGGCTTTAGTATTGGCTCCTTGGAAGTTCTTGCTTCACTACCTTTTGCAACTTGATGTGTACATTTTGTTTCTACATGGTACCAAGCTAGTCCATCTAGAGAATTTATTAACACTCGCGTACACTACTGCAGGACATTGTCATTAGCACTGGTAATTTCCCACAATTACACCGGTATTTTGCCTCTTGAATTATTGGTGCGTAATTATAGCGATGTATGTGGTAGTTTTATAGGCACCAGTACATGCTATCGGTGCCATATATTATTCGCACCGGTATGAGATACCAGTGCGAGTTGTGTTTGACCGGTTCATATTTACGACACTAGAATGTTCTGTTACCGGTGTTATTTTTACCTGCTGGTGAATAATCTTGTCATACTATAAAAATTTACTTATGGGTCCCAATTTTCATTGCACCAGTAGAATAATGTGTACCGGTGTATGCAATTATAAATTGTGTAATTTCACACCGATGTTATTTACACCACTTTTAAATTACACCGGTAGTCTTAATATGCAAGTGTTTCCTAGACTCTTACACCGGTTGATATGTGTGTGTGTATACACCGGTGTTTTTATATAGAAACACCGGATGACTTGGATACAGGTGTAAATATTTCTTACAACAGTCGGAAATAAAACATATTGTACATGTGTTAGTTAAACTTATTTTTTTGCAATGCACAATTTAAATTTGGATGGGTCATCCCAGATCATTTCTGAGGCAATATCAGACATAAATTCTACAAATAATAATATAATTGAAGTTTTAAAGTAAAATGGGTTGAAGGTATGAAAATTTAAATCGGCAAAGGAAGAAATTTATTTAGTTCAAAAGAAAAAAAAAATGTATCATGACAAATGTAATAACAATCACCAACGAGAAATCCTTAATCACACAAATATGTCAATCACCATACACCTTAGAAGAGCCCAAAAATCATCCTACTATGTCGCTCATATCATCCAGGAGGTCCAACGAAGTCTTCACTTATTTTGCATACTCATCTACCTAAGCCCTGCACCATATGTCGGCGACAACTTGAATTTCATATGCAAGGTATGTTCCTTGGCCCTCTAGAAAGATCTGCAATTTGGGCACTTACAAACTTAGTGAATAATATTGTTTGGAATAATAATTATGAATGTTTATTTGTGAAATGTGATGTTTACCTCCAGGATATGGGTTGACTTTGTTTGAAGCACGAGTTCTTCCATTAAGAGCATGACACAGTACACGCATTCCCATGAACCACCTTGAGATCAGTATTGGAAAGAAACAGGATTATTTGTACCCATTTACTAATTTATTAATTGATGAAGTTGAAATGAAACTTTTGGATTGAATGACTTACATTTATATTTGTGGTTTTTCATGTGTATTCGGGTTCTGGTTCTATCATTCTCTTCTCCGTTTGGCACATTTTAGCAAGCTCATGAATAAAGAAATTTAAAACGTTACATTTTTCGAGTATATTACATTAATAAATTTGAATTTGATTGATAGTAATACTTGGAAATCACCCGATTTTCAATCACGTTTGTTGGTTTGAACCCCCTGTCAATGTGTCAAGAGTAAAAACCCCATCTATACTAGGATGGATGATGATAAAGTACCAATGATAATTAATTTAAAAAGAGGTTAGAAATGTAATTAATGAATTAGAAACTGTGACTTAGATTGTAAGGTAGCGCACAATGTACAACTCAGCTTCTGTTTCCTTCATTGTTCCCCAAATAGAGTTAAAATGCTTTTGGACTTCCCTTTCCTCCCACCTCGGGATCTTTGTCAAGTCTCCCATGTTTGAAAGACAGAACTGGATGCGCCCCTGGGAGGTCGTTGTCGTACCTCTCAAAAATACAATTTATAAGCCCTAAATACTTCCTAATTGACAACTAAGTAGATAATGGAAAATTGGTTCGTCCACAAAGATGAGAGATTTTCCTAAGGGTTTACATATGTAAGGGTGGATGCTAAGCTATATATAGATATACATATATAAGAAAGCATATATATACAAGAAAGCATGTTTAGAGGTGAAAGATGGTGGAGGACGACAAACTCATGTGAAAGGAATGAGGGGGGAGATGATGGGTTGTGCCCATTTAAAAATATGCTTTGGTCTGACTTCATGACTCGCAAAGCCATGGTCGCAACTCGCAACTAAGAAGTCAAAGGGTCCAGAAGTCAACCAAGAACGTCGCAACTATCGAATGTGGGTTTGCGACTCACAAAATTTGGGAACTGGAAGTTAACAATTCTCAAAAATTCTTATGATGTCATCGCGACGTATGACAAAAATGTCACGACTCGCTAGGGTTGTCGCGATGTGTGACAATATGTTTACAACTCGTGAATTCTGGGAATATAAAGTTCAATTTTTTGACAGGTTTTTCTTGATCTGGTCACGACGTGTGACAAAGTGGTTGCGATTCATGAATTCTATGGATTGTAAGTTCAAATTTACAGAATTTCTTCTAATATAGTCGCGACGTGGACAAAAAGGTTATGACTCGCTACACACTGTCGTGAATCTCGATATCTGGACCTGTAAGTTCACAATTTTGAAAAACTTGCTCATATTTGGTCAAGACTCGAAGCCTCTGTTGCAAGTCGCGAGTAAGATGGATTGGGAAAGGTAAATATCCCCTGTTCATCCCAACTCACGACATATATGTCATGACTCGTGACAATCAGGCCTTCCCAGTACTCAGAAATTTTTTAACATTACCAAACCTTCAAGCTTTTACTCCTTCCTTCAAGCCTTCTTTCCTTCATCCGTCTAGCGCTATGCTCTTCAAATTTCTACAAAATCATGGAAAAACACACTAGTGAAAAGAACACGGCAAAATAATGAAAATAACGACAAAAACTTAAATTGAAACAACATCAATGGAAAATCATGAATGCCAATCCGGATGGTCAAAACCAAGTTAATTTAACATCATCAACACTAGTTACCATACCTTCTTAGGCTTACTCACAAACCGAATCAACAAGATCAACATCTTCTCCTTTATTCTGCATAAAAATCTCGTGGTAAGGTTTCAAACATTGACCGTTAACCTTGAAAGAGTTAGACTTAGCTCAGTCCAAGATCTCCACCGCACCATGCTGGAATACCTTTACCACTTCAAATGGGCCGATCCACCGAGACCTCAAGTTACCGAGAGATAGGCTAAGGTGAGATTGAAATAGGAGGACCTTTTGAACCACGTCAACTCCTTCTTATTGATCATATTTTAGTGAAAACCATTGTCTTTTCCTTGTAGATTTTGTAATTCTCATAGGATTCTTTTCATATCTCCTCCAATTCTTGCAATTTTAGCTTCCTATGCAAACCGGCCTCGTATATATCAAGGTTGAAGTTCTTGACCGCCCAATAAGCCTTGTGCTCTATTTCCACCGGTAATGGCATGGCTTTCCAAATATACATTGCTATGGTGACATACCGATCAGTGCCATATAAGTTGTCTTATATACCCAAAAGGCGTCATTCAACCGAGAACTCCAATCCTTCCGGTTAAGGTTAACCATTTTTGAAGAATAGACTTGATTTCCCTATTGTAAACTTCGGCTTGGCCATTGATTTGTGGGTGATAGGTGGTGAATATCTTGTTTGTGACGCCATACTTCTTCAAAGGTACCTCTATTGTCCGATTTCAAAAATGGGTGCCGAACAACCAATCATTTTCTGATATGAATCTCCTTGCGAAGACACTGGATTGCGAAAAATCGGATCTTTAGTTATTTGAGGATCTCGCCCAACTCAAATAAATGGACGAATCGCAGCGTCTAGCCCGCAGGGTACACTCAACTCGACTTATAAGCGTCCAGCCTGCAGGGTACACTTACAAGGTTTCTCTACAAACGTCTAGCCCGCAGGGTACGTCTATAAAGGGATATTGAAATTTAAATAGACCGCAGGTTTAAGCAACAATAAAGATAATGAGAATGTATCAAAAGTCTGAATATATCTGATGAATAATGTGTTGTAAAAATCTCGGCCATCATCCCTTTTTATAGGATGAAAATTGGCAATCACAAAAGAAAATAGGATTCTGCAGAAACCTAGTTCAAACAGGATTTGTCTTCTTTTCTCTAAAATAATTACAATTAAATGTGCTAATCTAATCCTAACATAAATAAATTTCGGCTACCATTTTAATGTAATGACAAAAAATAACCAACTAAATAACTAGTAATATTCAACCCAAAATCTACCTATTACAAGAACCATGTGGCCAAATGTTAGGATTTATAAATTTATATAATTTATGATTTATAAATTTATAAAATTTATAATTTATAAATCCTGGTTTCTTTCTTCTGGGATTCATGAAATGAGGAGGAACATTAGTATGGCTCTGGTTTTCCACATCTCTCACTTGGCTTTACGTCAGGATTACACAACCTCACTAAAAAACTCATTGGGAAAAAGAGTATTGCGTATTCCTGACCAAAGTCTTTTAGGCTTTCCTGGAATAATAGTCAAATGTTTCCTGGAGATGTTCTTCATGCACACTATGTACTCCTTCCACGCATTCATAATTGAAATTATAAATTTACTCAAATGACAATGTCGTACATTCACATGCACATTCCGTATATCCCTTTGATATTCTTATCAGATGGGATGGACCATTCACATCAGTTGTCGAACACGTAAACCTCTAGAGAGGAACGTTGAAGTAAGGTAAGATCTCGGAATCAATACACTATTCACTAGATATGCTCTATACGGCAAACAGTACTGACCAGAATGTCAGAGAAGGCATGGTCATGTTCCTTCCTTCCCAACCTTAGTTTGTATGTCTTGTTGGTTTGGAAAACATCTGGGGAGTAGGAGAACGCACGGAGAATTTTAGCGTTAATCGATATAATCAAAGTGCAAATTGGTCAACTTACTACTTCGGTGAGCTAGCTTGAGGCTAGAGAATCCGGAAAGCTACTGTCCGAACCCGAAGTGAGTCCACGCAATGTGAGTTCCTTGAAATTGAGAATCAGGAAGGGGATACGAAAAGATGAGAAGGAGGTCTTGTAAGAGGACAACAAATTTGTGGAAATCAACAAGACCAATCTTGAAGAAGAAGATATAGTAGTTGAGGAAGAGCCCTTAAAGAAGCTCCCCACCACCGAGGCAATGATCAAACCTCCACCGACGTTCCCTAGTTCATAACGGGAAAGGCCAAAGGTGGCAACCAGTGTAACTCAAATTCGCCAACTCTTCAAGCAGGTTAAGGTTAACATTACAATTATTGATGTCATTGAACAAATTCCCTCAGGTGCTTAATTATTGAAAAAAATACTTCCACTAAAAGAAGGAACAAGCCTACTAGAAAAATATATCAATTGAAAATGGAGGGAGTACCAACTTTAGCTTAGAAGAACATACCTAAAAAAGTATGATGCCCGGAATGTTTTCAATCCCTATTTGTCTAGGAGGAAAGTTGGTTAGAAATTCTATAATTAACTTAAGTTCCTCTATCAACATTATCTCATTTAGCCTATATGAGAATCTTGACATAGGTGAGCTTAGGGACACTAGGATGATAGTCCAACAATCCAATCGCTCCCAAGCTAGCCCTATGGGTATACTTAGGGATGTTATAGTTAAGGTGGGTAATCTAGTGTTCCCGATGGACTTCTATGTCCTTAATGTTAATGTTAATCCTCGCTATCCTCCTCTCAACATTCTCCTCAGGTCCAATAAGTACCTAAGCCTACAAGACAGAAAAATTAGGCCAGGAAGGCAGGCAGGCACAGGGT
The DNA here is from genome assembly GCA_032355605.1 of Rubia tinctorum. Taxonomy (NCBI): domain Eukaryota; kingdom Viridiplantae; phylum Streptophyta; class Magnoliopsida; order Gentianales; family Rubiaceae; genus Rubia; species Rubia tinctorum. Next base: position 10,356 of record JAULKM010100211.1, read on the forward strand.
TATGCATGCTCCAATGCTCTTGTCAGCCATGTTTTCCATGTAGAGCGTATCTAGGTGAATAGTATATTGATCATGAGATCTTACCTCATTGCATGCTCATTCTCCTTGTTATACGTGTTTGGTGGATGATGGGACCTCACCCGTCCCATCTTGGTGGAGATGGCATTGATAGGACAACAGTAGGCACCTTTGCGTGACAGACAATGGGAAGTGTCAACTATCAACCACACT
>JAULKM010100212.1:0-10586 GCA_032355605.1 Rubia tinctorum
GCGTAACCAAGTTGTGTGTCTCGTGTTTATTTACTTTACATACTTGGTTAGGTTAGACTACGTTGGAACATAGGTTTTCTAGTTAAAGCCTAAAACGGAAAAACCAGTTTTTCAAGGGTGATCCACTGCTGCTCACATCTTCAGATCATGCAAGCCTTGTGATTGTTTCAGATATTTTTATTGAGAAAAACTGTGTGATCTGGAGAGAAGCAATGATAATTGCTCGCTCCGCAAGAGGAAAACAAAAGTTTATAAATGGAGAAGTGCCAAAGCCTACAGCAATATTTTATTCTCCACTGCTTCAGATTTGAATGAAGGCTAATTCAACAATTATTTCATGGATCAGGAACTCGATTAGCAAAGATATTTCTAGGAGTTTTAATTTTCAAGCTGATGCGAAGAAACTATGGGATAAAGTTGAAGAAAGGTATGCCGTTAGTCATGGATCTCTCTACTATCAACTGGTGACCAATCTTATTGAGATTCAATTGCTCAATATTTCTCTAATTTGAAGGAAATTAAGGATCAAATTGATGTGATAAGGCCAAGGCTTAAATGTACTTTTTGTCATTGTGAATGTAATTGTGGATTGTCTGTGAAATTGGAAATGCAAGCTAATCAAGATAGGCCGCAAAAATTTATATATGGTTTAAATGATGAATTTGATGCTTTGAGGGATCATATACTTGTGATGGATCCTTTGCCAACTTTTGGCAAAGCATACTCTCAGTTCGGTAAGAAGGAGAGACAGAAATGTGCATTGTAACTTGATCAGGAACATGAATCAATTAGCGAAAATGCTTGTAAGGCAGGGATCAGAACAGATCAATGCAGGAAAGTTTGGTCAAAATAAGAAAGATGCTGAGGCTAAGAAGCTATTGAAGTGTGATTACTGTTATAAGAATGGACATTTGAACGATTCTTGCTTCAAATTGAATGGATATCCAGATTGGTGGCCAAACACAAGTAAAGTGAAGGAAAAGACTTATGCAAATGCAACTAATGTCTCGGATTTTGTGGATGAAACTGAGCAAGAAGCACTTGGAGCATTGTTTCATTTTGGAGAAAGCAAGAACATTGGAAATATGCAGGCTATGATTGCAAATATGATTCAAATGGAGTTTGGGAAACTGATGACAGGGAAAGGAAAGGAGCAAGTTACTGATTCAGGAGATATGATCAAGTTTGCTCATCTGGATTTTGCAGGTAGCCTAATAACTCACTTTGCTAGTACTGCTTCTTGTTTTGACGTTGATGATTGGATTCTGGATAGTAGGGCTACCTCACATATGTGCAGTAGCCTGTCTCTATTTGAAACATCACACTCAGCCACTCATAATACACCAATTCTTTTACCAAATCATTCAAGAGTTTACATTAGATTCCATAGGATCTGTCAAGTTGAATAAATAGCTTAAACTGAAAAATTATCTGTTTGTTAAGTGTTTTAAGTTCAATCTTCTTTCAGTGCAAATGTTGGCACAAGATTCCAAGGTTTGTCTCACTTTCTATCCCTATGTGTGTATCACACAAGACCACAAAACTAATTCAATATTAGGAATTGCAACTCAATGCAATGGCCTATACATTCTGAACAAGAAATATTTCTAAATTTAAGTCATCAAGAAGCATTTGGCCATACTGAAGCTAGATAGCTTAGTTATAAATTTAGCTTTGAGTTCTATGAATTGTCTTTCTGATAATGATTTAGAGATTCTATATAATAAACTAGGTCATCCCTCTGATATTGTAATGAAGAACATGAATCTTCCTTTCATGAATAATAAATGTGATATCTGTTCTCTTGCAAAGCAAAAAAGATTATCTTTTCCCAAAAAATCAAATCATAGCTCCATTCCTTTTGATACTCTTCATATGGATCTCTGGGGGCCTTTTAAGGTCAAAACAAGTAATGGTGAACAATAATTTCTAACCATTGTAGATGACTTCAGTGAAGCCACTTGGAATTTTCTAATAAAGAGTAAAGATCATGTTCCTTTCATCATTAGGAACTTTATACTTATGCTACAAACTCAATTTGATGCCAAAATCATAAAGATAAGGATTGTTAATCGCATTGAGTTATTCAATAAAGTTTGCTCACAGTTCTTTGCCTCATTATGCATCCTACATCAAAGATCAAGTCCATATTCACCACAACAGAATGGTGTAGTTGAGAGAAAACACAGAACCATCCTTCAAATAGCCAGATCTCTAATGCATCAGTCCAATATTCCTTTACATTTATGGGGGGAGTAAGTTCTTACAACCACCTATATCATGAATAGGTTACCTTCTTCAGTTTCAAACTGGAAGTCACCTTATGAAATCCTTTTCAATAAGCCTCCTGACATATCACAGATTCAAGTGTTTGGTTCTCTATGCTATGCTACAAACCTCAGTCCAAATAAACACAAGTTTAGTCCTAGATCAGTACCATGTATTTTCATAGGGTATTCAGCCATCCAGAAAGGATACAAACTATATAATCTTCTAAATAAGAAATATTTTGTTGCCAGGGATGTTATTTTTCATAGCAAACTCTTTCCATATAAAAGTTTTGATTCTAAAATACATGGCTCAAGTTCCAATTACAAAAAGGATATTCTCCCTATACCTCCTCCTGATACAGTGTCTATTTTTAATGAACTGTTGCAGAATACATCTTCTGATTCAGTAATTGCTGAACCAGAGAATACATGTTTTCCTACTAACAATGATCCCACACAATCTCCTTATCTGTCATCTCAAGGTCAAGAAATCTTCTCTCATGATTCTAATGGAAGTTCTGTGAGGAATGATACACACATTTATAATGTTCCTAGATAAAGTACTAGGATCAAACCAAGACCATGTTGGATGAATGATTTTGTTGTAAAAAATGTTCACACTTCCAACATCTCCATTCCTACTTTCTCATCTGCACATATGAATTTTATGTCTCAATTGTTAGGAATTCATGAGCCTCAATCACATAAATAAGCTAGCGGTGATCAGCATTGGGTTGAGGTTATGCAGGCTGAGCTAGATGCTCTTGAAACCAACCAAACCTAGAATTGAGTGTATTTACTTGTAGGGAAGAAGTCTATTGGTTGTAAATGGGAATACAAAGTGAAATGTAAGGTAGATGGATCAGTATAAAGGTACAAATCTAGACTGATGGCAAAGGGGTTTTCTTTGATTGAAGGTGTTAATTATTATGATTTCTTTTCACCAACTGCCAAAGCAAGTTACTGTCAGATTGTTTATGGCAATGGAATCATTGAAGAATTGGTTTTTACACCAGATAAACATCAATAATGCATTTTTCATGGCTATATCAGTGAATCTAGACTGGTGGCAAAGGTATTTTCTTAGATTGAAGGTGTTGATTTTTATGATTCCTTTTCACCGGTTGCCAAAGAAAGTTACTGTCAGATTGTTTATGGAAATGGAATCATTGAAGAATTGGTTTTTGCACCAGATAAACATCAATAATGCATTTTCATGGCTATATCAGTGAAGAACTTTATATGACTCCACCACAGGGTTATGATAAAGCATTGCCGTGACATGTTTGCAGGTTAAAAAGATCTTTGTATGGACTGAAGCAGGCTTCCAGGGAATGAAATGCAAAGTTTACTAATCATCTAATCTTATATGGATTCAGGAAATCTAAACATGATCATTTATTATTCATTAAGATGAATGCTCAGTACAGTTTGGTTCTACTGATCTATGTAGATGATGTTCTGATTGCAGAAGATTTTGATGATAAAATCCAAGCATTCAAAAGCTATTTGCATGATCTTTTTACCATTATAAATTTGGGAAATGCCAAGTACTTATTAGGCAAAGAGATTGCAAGATCTGAGGTTGGCATCTTCTCGAGTCAGACAAAGTACATCACTAACATGATCAGTGATCTTCATTTAAGAAATAGTAATGTAGTTGCAGCTCCTCTTCCAGTTTCTTGGAAGATTGAGGATAGTTCTTCACCATTGATGCATGATCCAAGTCCTTATAAAAGGTTGATAGGGAGACTTCTATACTTAACTTATACAAGGCCTGATATCATAATCTAAGTTCATTAGTTAAGCCAATTTGTACAAAGGCCTACTGATCATTATTGGAAGGATGCACTACATATTGCTGGATACTTAAAGGGGTGTTCTACATATGGTCTATACTATCCTGCAACTTCTTCAAGGTCTCTATCTGCTTACTGTGATGCAGATTGAAACACTTGCAAGATCACTAGAAGGTCAGTTACAGGCTACTGCATCTTCCTAGGTTATTATCTGATCTCTTGGAAATCAAAGAAGCAAAAAACAATGAGCAAATCCTGTGCTGAATATGAATATAGAGCAATGTCCATGAAAGTGTCAGAACTTAAGTAGATCACATTTCTACTCAATGATTTGCAGTATCAATTTGTGGTCCCCATTCCTTTGAAATGTGACAATATTCTGCCCTTCACATAACAGAATACCGTGTGTTTCATGAAAGAACTAAGCATATAGAGACTGACTGCCACTATGTAAGGATGCATATCAAGATGGTTTCATTAATCCATTGCATTTCTTCTCTAATGGTCAGTTAGCTGATGGTTTTACTAAGCTACTCTCACCTGCTGCTTCCCATTCTTTATTGTCCAAGATGGGATTTTGTTACTCATAGAATCCTCATCTTGAAAGGGGGGGGGGTTGAAGAAATATGCTGCTACATATGCTTCTAAGGATCAGAATATTACTGAAGATCAGAAGAATCACATTCAAGTTTGATCAAGTTTTGGAAGGAAATTTCAACTAAGTAGGTGGAAGGAGTTTTTGAACTGATCATCACCTTTGATAAGTTTTTAGAGACATTTTCTGTTTGATAGTTAGTCCACTTGTATAGTTGTTGAGTTAGTTAGTGATAGGATGTAAAAAATATCATTTATTATTGTTTTCTTAGTTTAATATTTTTAGGAGTTCAACACTGTACTCTTTTTCCCACTGGATTTTTTAATGAGGTAGTGTGCTCATATTTAGAATTAATTTTGAAATATTGTAATTTAGGAGTTTTGATTTGACTAGAATTAGATTTGTTAAAATTAAATAAGGCAATATTTATTCAAGTTAACTTGAATAAATTTCAGCCATATATACTCATTTTATTTTAGGTATATTAGTTAGATATGGTTTTAGCTACCTAAATCTGCCATAATTCTTTTTAGTTTCTATTTGTACTAGTCGAATTATAGCCTATAAACAGGGGAGGCAATCCACGAAATTATACACTTTTATACAACATTATTATCAATAAAAAATTCAGATTTTTGACTTTATTGCTTGTGAAAATTAATTTTCTTTGTTCCTTAATCCGATGGGTTAATTAAGTATCAATATCCTTTGTGAACTAATCCTGCTAGTTAGTGAACCAAGAATAATTTATTTGTGAGTTAATCCCGCGGAGCAAAATTTTGAACTGTGAACCAATCATGTGGGCTAGTTGGCTTTACAATTCTCGAGCTGTTCAAGATCTCGAGGGATATTTTTGATCAGTTTGTGCGGCTATGCTAGGGTTTGCAAAATCCCTCATTTAGTCAAAGATATAAAATTCTGCAGTCCAGAGTTTTTGCAAAGAGATTCATATTATTTGGTATCAGAGCAAAGTGAAAGTTTCTTCGACCATCATATGATTTGGTATCAGAGCAACGACTATACTAGCCATAATGTTTTTTACCGAGGTAGTGTGCTCATATTTAGAATTAATTTTTAAATATTGTAATTTAGGAGTTTTCATTTGACTAGAATTAGATTTGGTAAATTTAAATAAGGTAATATTTATTCAAGATTAACTTGAATAAATTTCAGCCACATAGAATCATTTTATTTTAAGTATTTTAGTTAGATATGATTTTATCTTCCTAAATATGCCATAATTATTTTTAGTTTCTATTTGTACTGACCGAATTATACCCTATAAATAGGGGAGACCATCCACGAAATTATACACTTTTATACAACATTATTATCAATCAAAAATTCAGATTTTCAACTTTATTGCTTGAGAGCATTAATTTTAATTGTTGTTTAATCGTGCGGGTTAATTAAGTATCAATATCCTTTGAGAACTAATCCTGCGGGTTAGTTAGTGAACAAAGAACCCTTTATTTGTGAGTTAATCCTGAGGACTAGTTAACGAGTAAAATTTTGAATTGTGAACTAATCTTGCGGGCTAGTTGACTTTACAATTCTCGAGTTGTTCAAGATCCCGAGGGCTAGTTTTGATCAGTTTGTGTGGCTATACTAGGATTTGCGAAATCACTCATTTAGTCAAAGATCTAAAATTCCGCAATCCAGAGTTTTCGCAAGGAGATTCATATCAGTTAGTTTGTTAGACAATTAGAGCTTGATTCATGTATATATAGCTATTGTAAACTATTAAAGGAATAAATAATTTAATGTGAATATTATTTTTAATTGTAATTAGATTTAGATTCCCTTTCCTTTTCTGCAAAGTTGTTTGTACCTCTACATAATGTAAAACAAAGCATGAATAAAATCACATATTATTACCCTTATTTTCTACATAGTATCAGAGCCTAAAACCCTGGAACCTTAAAGAAAATTTTCCGCTGCCAATTCTCGTAAGAATCGACCACTGCTGTAAGAACTCATCACCGCCGTCTTCATCACGGGCTGACGTGTTTCACCGGTTTTCTCTGCCGATCCCATAGTCGATGGTCACCGTAGCTTCTCCTCCAGCTGCCATGGCGTTCGTTGTCTTTCAGTGACCAAATCAGTTGTGCGGGCTACGTCACGCGCCGCCCCGTGCTTCATACACCAACGTTGTATTCACCATGCACAACCGCGTTGTTACCACAGTGTCGCCATTACTTCTTGACACTTTCCTGCACCGATGACTACTCCTGGTTCCAGTTCTGATGCCGTTGAGAAAGCCCGCATAGCTGCTGAAGTTGAGACTGATAAGGTACAAAATCTTAGTGGATGTGATTGTAGCTTTACTCAAATATTTGTTGTTACAATATGGCTCTGAGGAATCTGTCCCTGCTGGTCAATCTCTGAAGGATCCTTACCACCTTAGTACCAATGACGGTCCCGGTTTATCAATCTGCCCCATAAGTCTGAAAGGTGAAGAAAATTATCTTGAATGGTTTGTTGAAAATTCCGGTGCTATGCTAGCCAAGAAGAAGATATGGAATCATTACCAAACTCTCGAATAATCATCCCGATGTAGTTAATTGGCCGGGATTTAATGCTACCCTTGTATGCTGGATCGTATAGACTCTAGATCCACCATTGCATTCATCTGCCAGTTATTATGCCACAGTTAAGGAATTTTGGGATGATCTTAAGGCCCAATTTACTCTTGAGGATGGTCCATAGATTCTGCAGATGCGTGAAGATATACAGAACTATCGGCAGAATGGTCAGGCTGTTGCCATTTATTTTAGCAAATTGAAAAAGTTGTTTAGTGCTTACAACTCACTCTGGCCTCCTTTATTTTGCACCTGTGAAGCTTGTAAACCTCTGTGCACATGTAACCATGCTGCCAATGCCTTCCAAGAATGAGAGAAATACATGATCTATCAATTTCACCCCAGACTTGATGAAGGCTATCACACCTTGCTGTTGAACATCATGACCACCGATCCCTTACCACCTGTCATGCTCGTATATGCCTTATTGCCCAGGAGGAGAATCACAAAGCCGTCATTTGGTCTCGCGAGTCTTCATCTGACCCTATGGTGTATGCTGCACGATGCCCTCCACCATCGGGTTCTTCGAAAGCTATTCTCACCACAGCTGATCGCAAAAATCTCACCTGTTCTCACTGTCATCTCAAGGGTCATGATAAAAACACCTATTTCAAGCTCACAGTAGTACCAAATTGGTTCAAGAAGTTGAACCAGAAATCCAAGAAGAAGTGCCATCTACACTGGCGGTCGCCGCCACCAATAGCGAACCAGCCGCCGGTGTCCTCCAGCCACCGCCTCCTTTTGTCAATGCCACCGTGTCCCCTTCTGGACATGTTTTTTCTGCCAACCATATTGCCCCTACTCGTGCTGATTTTGGTCTTGCTCTGTCCGATGAACAATGGAGTACAACCCTATATTTATTTAATCAGTTTAACGTTGTTTTTTACCATGGGTCAGGTAAGTACACTTTACTATAGATCCTTGATTCAGGAGCCTCGTATCACCTGATGGGTGACAGAGGTTCTTTGTTTAATGTTACTTCTGGTGTTCATGCTGTGAATGTTGTCTTTCCTGATGGTTCTATGTCATCTGCATCCCAATATGGTTCTGTTTGATTTGGAGATGTTACTCTTACTCATGTGCCTACATAACTTCTCTGCGATGCCATCTATTATCTTGTTCTAGATTGTTATCTGCCTTAAAATGTTTAGCTTTGTTTACTAAAAATTATTGCATTTTATAGAAAAATCAGTACGAAGAATGTGATTGGAGTGGGTGAGCAGCAAGGGGGGTTTATTGGCTTCGTCTGCTGGATGCAAATAATTGTCCTCATATCTTGCAGTCTACCTGATAATTGCTTCAGTTTTGTCTTCTGATTTATGGCATCAGCATCTTGGGCATCTTTCCTCTACGGTCTTGTCTTTTGTTTCTACTCTTAATTTTAGCACAAATAATATTTTTGTACCTTGCTAGGTTTATCATCGAGCAAAGAAGACTACACATAGTTTTCCTTTTGAGTTCTTTGAATGCTAGTTCTTTGTTAGAGTTAATACATTGTGATGTTTAGGGTCCTTATAAAACACCATCTTCTAGTGGCGCATTTTACTTTTTGACTATATATGATAATTATTCTTTACCTGTTTGGGTTTACTTATTAGTTGCTAAGTCTGAAGTTCCTCTAGAATTATTGAATTTTTTGCTTTAGTCTAGAATCAATTTGGCCACACTGTTAGACATGTATGGGCTGATAATGGTACAGAATTTCTACCTTTGAGATCCTACTTCGCTGAGTTTGGTATTATTTTTGAGACTTCTATGGTTGATACACCAGAGCAGAATGTTTGTGTGGAACGCAAGCATCGTCATTTGTTGAATGTGGCTCGTGCTTTGTGTTTTCATGCCAATATACATATTAAATTTTGGGGAGAGTGTATTTTTAAAGCTGCATATATGACCGGACACCGATGAAGCATCTCAACTATCGCACACCTTTTGAGTTACTCTATCGTTGCTCCCAAAATTACAAGGCTTTTCAATTTTTTGGATGTTTGTGCTTTGTTTCCCACATTCCCAGATTCCGTGACAAGTTTGCTCCAAGAAGTCATCATTGTCTATAGCTTGGGTATCTTGCTGGAAAGAAAGGTTATCGGCTCTTTGATTTGGAATCACGTACCTTCTTTAATAGTAGGGATGCAGACTTTTATGAAGATCAGTTTCCATACTCTGCCGTCGGGATCATCGCCACCGCTGGCCGGACAGTCACCGCTGCCGATGCACTCCTCGCAGCAGCCACCAGACTTGCCATCATCTTCGCCGGCGGCAGCAGACACCCTGCCAGTAGCTGGAATCTTCATGGCCTCCTGAAGCCGAAATACTTTTGGCCGTGCTGACTCCAACTCCGGTGCCAGTACCTCATGCACTTCACATGCCGCCGGCCATCGTCGACGTTATGCTTCACATGACTCCTTTGCCGCAACCTGCCACGTTGGCTGACTCCCTGTCGCCGCCACCTACGGTTGATCTACCTCCTGTCCGCCAGAGTGCTCGTTATCGATGCCCTCCTACAATATAATACAGTCGATTGCTTATTGTGATTCAGATTAGCTGCTTGTCCGATTACGCGACCCTCACATTCTGGGTTATTTGTAAAAATTGGCAATTCTCCAGTTTCATGGAAGATCAAGAAGCAACCTATTACTTCTCGTTCTTCTGCTGAAGCGAAGTATCGTGCTAAGACCGTTACCTGTTGTGAGTTGTTGTGAGTTGTTGTGGATTAAGTCGTTACTTCGTGACTTAGGTGTTGTGCATTCTTCTCCTATGCGACTATTCAGTGATAGCCAGTCTGCTCTTCACATTGCTGTGAATCTGGTGTTCCATGAACGTACTAAGCATATCGAGGTTGATTGTCATTTCGTCTGTAATCTTGTCTAGTCTGGTACCCTTATTACTCATCATATTAGCACCACTGACCAACCTACGTATTTATTCACCAAAACTCCTAGACGAACTCGATTTCATTCTTTACTTGGCAAGTTGGGCATTTGGTGAGCGTCGTTTTACTCGCCAAATACCTGCACACTCAGGAATACTAATTAGTATAACGATAAGTAGGGTCGATCCCACGAGGAGAAATAATCAATAATTTCAATTTCTTTTCCAACTAATTAGGAAAAGTCTTTCAGTGATGCCAACACGCCTTAATTTCTGAAAATGATTCCTAAGACTAAAATTGCAAATAATGAATGTAAAATGGGAAATAATATATTTAAATGATATCGGCTAAGAACAAATCATGATAGTTACTATCGATTATAGGCGCAATGATAAATCAATTCTTACACATCTATCGGTTATAGGGAAGTAGGTACGCTTAACCTCCCCAATTCTTTCTTACTTTATC
>JAULKM010100213.1:0-10586 GCA_032355605.1 Rubia tinctorum
TCAAAGGCTGACTTGAATTATGAACAAGCCTGACTTGAATTTCAACCAAAGCCTCACTTAAATTCTGGAACCAACGTGTCCTTGGCTTCTCGGCAGGTGTGAGGCGCGTGGAGAACGGCTTCTCGGTCAGGGCGTGGAGAACGGCTTCTCGTGAGGCGTGAGAAGCACGTTGAAGAATGCGGTATATCGGCTGCGAACGGCTTCTGGATTCTGGCGGCGAACGGCAGAAGATCGGACGAGCGGCAGCGGCGACAGCTTTATTTTAGACCGTGGTGAATTTTTAGGGTTCCCAGGTTTTATGCTCTGATACCATGTAATATATGAATGTGTGTTTATTAATGATACAAAGGTACAATATATATAGACAAACACAGATAGAATCACAAAAGAAAAAGAATTCTATCTATGGTACAACTATATCACAAAATATCTCAACACCAGATTTTTTTAAAGTGCCGAAATAATCCTCATTTAACCGAAATTAACAGTTAGAGCTGCTTAATAAAACAGTTGTGCAGTGGGTGTGATTCGATGGTAGTGGTGAGCTGTCGGTGGGGAGGTAGGTGGTGATATGGCGGGGTGGAGAATGGTCCCGTTGCAGCAGTTCTCTTGGAGATTTGAGGTGGGGATGGTTTGGTCAAGAGGAACGTGGTTATAGCGTGGAAGTGACGACAGTGGCAAGACAGCTACGGTGTGAAAAGCGGTGGTCAGTGTGTGGCGATAGAGGGTATTGAAACTGATGTGATGGGAGTGGTAGGGGTGGTTTGTGGTGGTGGCTGAACGGGTTGAGTTGGGGGTGGTCTGATGAAAAAGAGGCATCAGACATGTAAAGTAAGTGATAATGGCGTTGTGGAGTTGTTGTAGTAGGAGTGATGATGATGAGGAAGAAGTATGGGGTAATTTCATTTGAAATAACTTAGCAAAATATTTGTGGATGATTTCATAATTTCATCTTTTCAACTGGACTCCCTTCCAGAATGTTAACATATCAATCGGATTTATAATTTTCAACTCTTAAGAATATATGTACACTTCATAAACAAACTTTAAGTTATATGAGCAAATATAACAAGAAATTGAAAATTACTCATGTATTTAACTCAATCATTTATTCCAGAAATATTGTCACTGTAGTAATTCTTTTGATATCACCAATCATCCATTTTTGAATACTCTCTTTCTTTTGCACCTCATTAGTCTATGATTTATACCGCATCAGTCTCTCTTTTTTTCTTCCAAATATTATTGAACAATCATCCGTGTAAATAAAAGCTTTGTACTGTCACTCGTAGCAGTGGCGGAACTAGAGATACATATAAGAGGGTTTAGTATCAATTTTTTTTTACAGTGACACAATAAAGAAACATGATTTTTGACTAACGATAATTATACTTAAAAAAGATACTATAAGTATAACACACGTTTATTGATCGTGAATTTACAGAAATGAATTAATATTATTAATAAGATATAAGATTATGCTTCGTATTACTTGTTATAAAAACAATAAACATGATTTATACCTTAACTTAATTGAAATTCCTAAAAAATTGATGGTTCACTTATAAATTATAGAGCAATACGAAATTTTGGGCAATATTAAAGATTTCAATATAACATATTATGCAATGCATAAAACTTAAATATTTTTAATAATGCCTATTTCACATCATTTAAGTTTATTTAGATCATTTAGTCTGCAATCTCTCTAGTTTATCTACCCTCACATCACTCCACTTTAGTTTAATTATGTTCAGTAAAATTTTGAATTGATGATATTTACATTAGTTTTGGTCTTCTATTATTATTTTTTAGTCTATTTAATTTTGGTCAGTTTAATAATAAAAAATTAGTTTTTGAATAAGGCCCGGAAGAAATAATAGTTTAACGTATATAAAATAATAACAAATAATTTTAGTAATGAAATTTAATACTCCTGGAGTATTGCTAGGTCCTGGAGACAAGAGTAGCACTTAAAATTGATTTGAAAAATTGAGTTGCTTGGCAGTGGGCTTGGGCTACATTAAAAACTACATCATTAACAAAGAAATAAAGTATGCATAATTACTGACAATAAAGGCTCATCAAACTCCTTCGTATGGAAAGAATAAACGACGTCACTGAAGAAAGGAAAAGAACTATTCCTTCGTCTTCTTCGCAAGCTCAACCATGGAGGTTTGAAATTTCTAAAACTTGTACTCTGCTACTCAAATTCGATCTGCTTCCCACGGTTCATGAAATTTTTGACCAAGATAAGGAGGGCCGGAGAGCGGTTATATTGAACTTTCCAACAATTTTTTTAAATTCTATCCTCCTATATTTCTCGCCGGAGAATCATAGGGGTGGCTGGCTCACCCCCTCGCCACCCCTGGTTCCGCCACTGATTGGGATCATGCAAGTTGGTCATCAAGCCCCCACTCTATTTGTTCCTGACTCCCCACCATAATAGCTTAACAGGAACCTTTTTTTATAAAATAAAAATAAAAATAAAACCTGAATGGTTAAATATCAAATAAAAAACTAAACATAAGCATCAAAATTATAATGATTAAACATAAAATAAGAGTGGTTAAACATCAAATAAAAATACACATCAAATTGAAGTACAAATAAAAAAAATTAAAATATACATGGAACTAAAACAATTAAGCGGCAAATGAATACACTAAAAATACACACCAAAAGAAAATATTTATATGCCTACCATTAGAATAATTAAACTCAATAAAAAGGTTAAATATAAATCTGTAAACATCAAATAAAATTACTAAAATCACACAATAATTTTGAAATATGAAACTGCACATCAAAATGTGACAGTAATATTGAAAAAAAAATAAAAGATCAGTATTATAATTTATAAAATAAATCCACACAACTTATTAATCAATGCATACATTATATAAAAATATACTATTCAAAAAAGAAAGAAACATCAATATATATATGTCAAAGACGACGTGCTAAAAAGGTGATTTATCAATCAAAATTAAAGTATAATTCAAAATTTTAACTAAGATAATAAAATATCTCTGACTAGTGTGATAATGTATAAATTGTCAACAATTTAACACGTAAACACATAATTTACCTTACAAGATAAAAATTTAACTTTAAAAGAATGATTTTAGTGAAAACAAAAAATTCTGAAAGAACATTACAAGGTTTGGTTGAAATATCAATAACTGAAATTGAAACATCAAGTCTGGTAGTAAAAACTCGTGCATTGCGCGTAAATGAGGAAAAAATGGAGTTCTTGCTCGGTTGGGGGCTTAATGCACCATGTTGGATGGGAGATAGGGCAGCGGTAGTGTTTGGATGCAAAGTAGGGAGGACGCATTATGGAAATGCGTCCTCACCCTTGGGATTTTTTTTTATTTTCGTAAATTAGAGGACGCATTACCATAATGCGTCCTCATTGTTTTTTTGTGTGCGTAATTTATTTTAAGAAATAGGTTTGGGAAAATGGAAAAGTTGAGGACGCATTACCATAATGCGTCATCAATGTTTAATTATTTTTTTGTTCGCAATTTATTTTCAGAAATTGTTGTTTAAAAATGAAAATTTTGAGGACGCATTACCATAATGCGTCCTCAATGTTTAATTTTTTTTTTGTTCGCAATTTATTTTCAGAAATTGGTGTTCAAAATGGAAAATTGTTCAGAAACTGCTCAGGGAAATCTCCTGGACTGAACTATTCGTCCTTCATTGTTCTGTACGGAAACAGTACGAACCAAAGCGAGCTCAGTCACATGTTTAAAAGGACGGTTACCAATGTCGAAAGTGGCGCCATGTCGTACCAAGCTCGGGTGTGGGCCTCGACGGGCTCGACGGTGACTGTGCAGCCGGAGAGGTTGGTGTTCAGAGGGAAAAAGGAAAAGCGGAGCTATACACTGTCGATAAAGTACCAAGTTGGTCTGAATCAGAGTGTAGCATTTGGTTCGGTTGTTTGGGTTGAGGAGAATGGGAAGCATTAGCGGAACCAGGGGGTGGCGAGGGGGTGCTGGCGCCACCCCTAGGTTCCGGCGGTCCGAAAATTGCTGCTAAGGGCCACCGGAAGCCATGGATTCCGCCACCCCTTCGTCAACGGCGGAAGCAGGCCATTCTCGGCCGTGGACGATGAACGGAGAAGACGAAGCGATTTTGCTTTTTTTTGTTTCCCGCCCTATCAAAATGATGTCGTCAAAACGACATCGTTTTGATAAGGTATCGGCCAAAAAATAGGGTCGATTGGGCTGAAACCCAATCGGCCCAAGCTCAACCCAAACCCTAAATGATATAACATTAACATTTCATCAGCCTTGTCGAGTGCCTCCTTCTTCAGACTTCAGCTCCGGTTTCGCGCTGCAACCCACCACCGCCGCTTTATCGTTTTTCGCCATTGCGCCCACCCGAGTCGCCGTCGACCGACGCCGCCGTTCATCCGCCGCGCCCCGCCGGCCACCGTCACCATTGAATCTGGTATGGCATTGCTGCATTGATTGTGATTGGTATGACATTACGCGTGGGAAAAATTTTTACTCTATTTTTCAGCTACCCCTTGCCTGAGTTTTTGGTTCCGCCACTGGTTATGAGTAAGTTAAAATATGAACTATCATCTTCTATTTGGATAACACAAATTTTCAATTGTATCATTGTCCATCCGCACAATAATGTTTAGAGTTAAGGTCTATCATGCACATCCTTTTAAAGCCATTAATGTCATTGTTTTTATGCACTATGCTGGGAAAAATAGTTGTAAACCTATGGATGTTCCCTTATAAGTTATAACCATGTTATGTTTGGCTCTTAACATAATATCCCAGATATATAATCAAGAGATGTAACCAAATAAAAAAATGACTCTTTCAGGTAGAATCATTACATAGGCATGTCGTGGGGCGTCATTTTATTTTTTCGTGGTGATATATCATTGTGGTTTACTTTTTTTATTCCTTCAATTCGTTGTAGTGAGTGGTGAACCAATTGAGTGGAAATCAAACTATTATTTTTACCATAAAGCAAAAACATTTCTACTGTACCATAACTGGTTTAGCAATAAAGCAACTACTAAGGATATTATGTCTTTATCTTATTTCATAATTAGATCTTGTATCCAGAAGGCCGCACATGGTTGTTGGTGACCGTAAATTTGTTTGTGTAATTCAGCTGCAAAACATACTTAATGTGCAAGACAATAGTGGCAGAAAATGTGAAAAACCAATGTATTGATTTTTTATATTATAAATGACAGGGATTATTTAAGGCTCTCCGCACGGTATGTTCAAAAGATTATACAAAGAGAGACTAGCCATTTGGATTTTCAACTTTAAACTGATCATTTAATGTTGAAAATTCTTATATACAAAAGTGAAGGAGAATCGTGTTCCAAAAGAAGAAGAAGAAAAGGCTAGGGATGATTCGCACGACCAGAATACTGAGTTTGAAACTGGGCCTCTTCAAAGTTATGTTATGACAGAGCCCCGTGTTGAATTGATATCAAAGTAGCTTCGAAGTGAATAATAAAACTTTGATGTATTCGACCATCAAGATGAAAAGCAAATATTAATTTCGCCAAAAATCTTTTAAAACGTAGGTCCCTCAGAGAATAAGAAATGAGATAGTGTCGCGTTGATGCATTCGATAACGTAGAACTGAAATAGGGTTGATGTGAAGAGTTTTCGTAAAAGAGTTGATGTCCATAAATACGCAGGCCCTAAGGAAATCAGAACTGAAAAAGGGTTACACGTGCATTCATAACTGGAATAAGGCTGAGCCTATACCAAGAATAGATATTAGTTGGAGTCAAACTGGGTACATAAATTGCACATCTGTCTAGATTCAAGTAGATGTATTCCAGATGAAGTAGAGTTGGGTGGATCCCAACATTTATTCTAGACTTCAAGATCAGAGACCTCGAGATTTTGAAGATGTGTGAAGATCTTATAAAGTGGATCCCTTCAGTTTATTTTTGAAATGTACATGGTATAAGAAAAAAATAAGTAGTTTCGGAAGAAGGAAAAATATAATACCATAAAAATGCATAGATGGAAATTCATTTTTGTCAAGCAATAAGAGGCCCCTAAGTTTACTGTCCATATGAATCCATATAATAATATTCCCGATTCAAGATGTTTGAAATTATTCCCTTGTCTTGCCAAGTAGTCCGCTGGGAGGTTAGCTTCCCTGTGAATATATGTAATTTATTTATCACCAAGTAGGGAAATGATTTCCATACATAAAGAATAGATTTCAATTGGGGCCTTTAAGGGGTCAAGGATAGTCTTTACAGCAAGAAGGCAATCTGACTCAATATTGAAGTTACTATAACCAAGCTCAATAGTCGTGCGTAAACCTATACTAATAGCTCATGTTTTAGCTATAAGTTATAACCACAGAGGTGCAGTTTGTGTTTATATAGGTTGTTAAGATCACATCACCATTTATATCTCTACAAATACAAGCTATACCGGCCACAATATTAATTTTTATTCCACAAATAGGTTTCAACCATCTTAATATGCTAATCATCCTGAAAATTTTGGATTTAAAGAAGGGGATTGAACAAATTTTAATCCAGAAATCATCCTTAATATAGAAGCCTTGTGTAGGATGAGCTGAAAAGGCTAAGAAGCAAAAATAATGGATTTGGGAGAAGAGATGATCAATATCCTTTTTTTTTGTTTTCATAAAGTATCAATTCCTAGTTTTTCATTAAAATCATACAATACACATGTCTAGGAATATATTCACCTTATTTTGCATTTTTGTGGCACCTTTAATTGTCAAGTAAATAAGAAATTATATCCCAAATAGTTGGGAAAGTTCTATGGGAAATAAGCATTGACCGGTGGATGAGTCTCCCTATGTTCTGAACAAAAGTACATGTATTTAAGAAGTGTTCTATGGATCTAAAATCAAAATGGTGCACACACTTCGATGGCAAAGAAAACTTCACATGAGATAGAACATTGTCAAAATGTAGCAAATTATTCATTAATCTCCAAACAAAAGGGAAAATTTCACAGGAATTAGAGATTTCCACGGCTTCTGAAGTGAGGGGGCTTTGTTGTTAGTGTCTAATAGTTGTATATGCTTATTTGACCGAGAATTGTCCAATGTTTCTTGGGGTCCAACCCGGCATATCATCATGTGGGAATGTAGATTGTGCAACATATAGAGTAGAAAAATACCGGTCGCCAGCATAGCCTCTTAAGAGGTTAGAACAAGCAATTTATTAGTCTGAAAAACGGTAAGGGTATTTCGGAAAAAAAAGAAGCTCTTCTGAGCTTGACGATTGGTAATAAAGAGCCTAAAACCAGTTCAATTAGCATCCCAAAAGTTGCATGTGCCATGAATAACCTTTAAAAGTGTGTTAGCTTTTGGTGTGATATTACATATTCTGGACTAAAGAGGACAATTATGATAATTTGGAGTTAGAGACCGAAAAAATTGTCCAAATGATTTTATTGATTTGTAGTTTTCACCATAATTTAAAATATAAAGTTTGGATTATATGATTAAAGTTTTTGACTCCTAAGGTCATTTTCATTCTTAGGGAAGTATAATTTTCTCTAGGTTCTCCGAGTTTTTTTGGCCTAGGTTCAGTAAAATCCCATAAGAAAGTTGAGGCCATTTGTTCCAATTTTTTAACAATAAGTTTTAGGATGTTTATGGATGCGAAGTATGGACTTGGTATGCATGAATACATAATTTTAATATGACTAGTTGACCTGCTTGAGAAAGCCACTTATTTTTCCAGTTTATAAGGCTTTTGTTTCTTCTATTTTTTAATGATTGGCTGGAAGTATGCACTTTTCATTATGCCATTATAGATAGGAACTCCCATGTATTTTAGATATGTTGATCCTTTTTTCATTCCCAATATAGATTATATGGTTGTGTGAACATTAGAGAACTTTGTTACTTAAATGATATGCACTTTTATTAAAGTTTAATGGTTGCCCTAAGGTATTTTAATAAGAATCTTGAAATCCTTTAATAGATTTAAGGATTCTCTAGTCACTTTTTAGAAAGATGATCGTGTCATCTGCACACATTCGGTGGGTGATTTTGATTGAGGATTTTGTACACTGTAAGTAGTTAATATAACCCTCATGAAAGAAACTTTAATGGCTCTTGTGAAAATTCCGGTTAGGAGATTTTAGAGAAAATGGAACAAGGGATCACCTTGTTTTATACCCCTTGATGCTTGGAAAAAGCTGAAAGGAGTGCCACTGAAGAGAATTAGAGAGCCATGCCTAAGATATGTTATTCATTATGATTTTAACTATTAAGCCTGAGAATCCAAATTAAGAAGGAAAGAATCAAGGAATCCCCATGAAACCATAACAAAGGCTTTGTTCATATCTAATTTTAGCCCTAAATTAGATTTTCTGGATTTTTAATTAAGAAATATAAACATTTGTTGCATTTGAATATCACTATAAGTGTCATCCTTTCCAACCATGAAGCCTTCTTACTCAATAGAGATTAGTTTGGGGATTAAATCTTTCATTCATTACATTAAAAGCTTACAGAGCACTTTGTTTATGAAATCAGATAGGCTATTTGGCCCGTTGTCATATAAATAAGAAGGTTGTTCCATTTTAGGAATAAGAGATATCTATATAGTAGCTATAAATTTTGAGATTGCATTACCTAAAAGAAAACCATTTGCTTCAACCAAGAAGTCACCTGAAACAATATCCCAAACAACTCTAAAAAAAGTTAGCTGAAAATCGGTCGAAACTTGGAGCTTTTTCTTGATTTAGTTCAAAAATAATAAATTTAGTTCAATTATGTCTGTCGGGTTTAAGAAGATTTTCAATGTCTTCTTGGATGAAAAATTTGTGTATTTTGTCTAGAAAATAGCTCAAGCAAGCCCTTGGGATATTAGAGTGTTGCTGAGTTAATAATTCATTATAAAACTCTAACCCTTTTTGGCCTTTGTGGTAATTTCCAATTGATTTGCTATCCACCGACCCTTTTTGTTCTTGATTTTGGTGATAGATTTTTTATAATTCTTTTATTTGGCTGTCAGGTGAAAAAACTTTGTATTGTCATCCCCTTGGACTGGCCATTTAATTTTAGTTTTTAGTTTTCAAAAAAATGTTTAATTCTTTTACAACTCTTGTTAGTAAAACTTTTTCTTTATTAAGTCTAATGAGGTTTGTTTTAGATTGAGTTAGAAGGTAGGTTTTTCATCTTGTAGCACATTTTGTTTATCTTTTATGATATTTTCATCAATGTTCCCGAGTTTTTTTGTCCATTATTTAAGGATAGGTTTAAGCCTTCTTAATTTGAAAATGAGTTTGTTCATCCCAATCTAGGAACAAGGGATATTCCAGTTTGTTTTAACAAGGAGATGAAATTCATCTTTTCCGTTAAGCCACTTGTTTTTAAATTGAAATGGTCTGGAAGGTTGGATAAAATCATTTTGAATGGTTAGTAAAAAAGGTGCGTGGTCAGAGAAAGTTATGTTTTGGACCTTTATAGAGCTGTTAGGGAAAATATATAACCGGTCCTAAGTGCATATGCCCCTATCTAGCCTTTTGTAAACCAGGTTGGCTCTATCACTTGACCAAGTGAACAAAGGGCCAAATATGTTGATGCAGTTAAGTATTTTATGATTTATAAATTCATTGAAACTATTAATGTTGCCTTGGGATGGAGTTCTATAACCCTTACACTCAGATATGGAAGCGGCTGTGTTAAAATTACCAATAAAGAGTGTAGGACTACCTGAAAATGATTTTAAATCCTCCAAAAGTTGTTTCCTAAGAATCCTAGTTACCTTAGCATACACAAAAAAAAAAGAACCCGATAATGAATGTCCGAGTTTTCATAGGCTAGGAATTGTTCATTTTCTATTTTAAGGTTCACTTTGAAGTTTTAATTCCAAAAGAGCCATATATTCTTATATGAGACAACATAGTTGTTCTGAAAACCTAATTTCTTGGTTAAGGTATGAATTTGCGGGTAGTCCTTCACCTGAATGACTCAGTGCATGTAAAATAAATGCATGAAAACCAATGTAAACCCCTATACTGTTTCGAGGTGCATATTCTTTTAATGAGATTTGCTGATGTTGGTAGTTGGTTTTCACATGTCCTCCTCTTTAATTATAAATTAGAGAGGTTTTGATGTTTGTAAAATAAAATAACAATTTAAAAGTAAGTATAAGTACAAAAACAAACAAACAAGATCACCCCAATTTCAAAATAGTCTATTATCTTCCTATATATCTTCCTGAAACTAAAATATACCCCACTATATATCTTCCTATTTTCTTCCCCACTTTTCAATAGGGTCTACAAAATTATGATCTTCTAGGAAAATCGACGAAGAAGAATATCAGAGAAGAAAGGGGAAAAGGGAATGAAGAAGGAAGAAAGCTTTTGGGGGGTTGCGCTAGAATAGTGATTCCCAATTTCCAACAATTCAAATTTCTATATTTTGTAAGCAAAGTTTTCAAGTTTTACATGCTTGGATAACCAATAGGGTGGTCACTAGGGATGTTCATGGGTCGGGTCTGGGTCGGGTCTAATAAGACCCAGACCCGACCCTAAGACAATTTAGTTAGACCCAGACCCGACCCGAACCCG